>JAIEZT010000007.1:13708048-13757032 GCA_019594935.1 Periophthalmus modestus | reverse complement strand
TCGGGACTATCCCGTGTCCTTTGTGGCTTTCTGTTTAGTCCTTCGCTCAGTCATGTTAAAGGTGCACAATTTACTTTTCCGCTGGTGATGAATAGTCACACCACTATGCACTTTCTTACCCTGTTTGTCAGATTGCCTCTCACAGTCTGACTCCTATATTTATGCCTGTAGTTGACCTAGAAATGAGACGTTCATGCCAAACCGGGGAACATCCCCGTGCAAAACAAAGTCTCAGTCTTAGAAACAAGTGTGTGTTTCATCCAAGAGCGTTTTCATATTACTCTAATTCTTCTGCGCTAAAAAGATGACTTTGCAGAATGCGTACACACAGCCTAACAACACTTGAAAAGAGAGAGAAAAAACTGTTAGGAGACATACGGACAACGGGCAGCCAGCACTGGAACACGCAGGCGATACGATATTGCAAAGTGTTTAGAGTCAGGAAAAAGAGCAGAGTCAGCAGTTGTGCGTACTCCACGGCAAATGAGCAGTAATCTCTGGGTGCCTTGAGTGCTTATAGGTGCGGGAAACCCTCGGAGGGGAAAGTGGGTGAGAGAAAGAGCAGGCTGCTAAATGCTTCTACTCTCACATTAAACTCAGAGGAGACGGAGTTGAACAGGCTTTTCTTGACAGAGTCAACACACTATGGATACTATTCATGACGCGGCAGAATGCTGAAATCAAGACTGTTATTGGGAATAGTGGTCAGGAGAGGAGCTAGCGAAGTGGAGAAGGGATGAATTAGATATGAGGCAGTGAGAAATACAGAGCAGAAAGACTGAATAGAAAATATTGTGCTACAGGTAAAAGGTTTTCAAGCACTTGCAGCTAAAAACAATCATGGAAGATGCAGGGTAACAACTACGGATATATTTTGGAGAATCAAGTGGCAAGTGCATTTGTGAGGGATACTGCATGAGATTTGTGGAACATGAGTAGCTGCAGTGTAGTCAGAATTGGTAAGAGTGTGCTGGAGAGTACCATGAAGGAACTGATAAAGTGCGTTTTTGGCTTTCAGTCTCCAAGATAAAGTCCATTAGACATTCCCAACATTAGACATTTGGAAATTAAAATGGCCAAAAAGACCTCTTATGATCCATAGTAAAAGAGAAATTTAAAATCTGTCTAACTTATTTATTTATTTTAAAAGGGACAACGCAACATTAATAAACACCAGTAAAAAAAAAAAAACACGTGTAAATGTGCCGAAGTTAGCTGCACAGCTACTTTTCATTCGCAGTTCCTCCAACATTTAAAACGGGACAAGAGATAGGAGAACACAAACAACAAATCAAACAACTCCACAGATCACAAAAATTCACACACCAAACGGTCTAAAGTGCCTATTTGTAAAGTGCGTATGTGGCTAAAGTGCTTCCAGTGGTTTTAAAGTGCTGTAGTATTCTAATAAATAAGTTAATTTAGTTTAAAGCCAGTTTCAATCCACATGTGTTAGTCATCTCCTACCACTCAGAGACGACCAAGACACTGAAGAGTTTACAGAGTGCCCTCAGGTCCTACAACATTCATACATATACATATTTACATACTTAATGACAGTAAAAAAACAGTGGTGGTCCATGGTGTCAAATGCCTTTTTTAGATCTATAAATACTGCACCAACACAACTGCTTTCATCCAAGAAAGATTTTGTTTTTTCTATAAAAACACTCATCGCAGACTCTGTCAAATGATGGGCACGAAATCCGAACTGCATGGGGTGTAAAGGTGTATGGTAAATGTTCAGGTGTGCAGTCAGGAGTTTGACAGTCATTTCTCAATGATTTTTGAAACTATTGGCAGGATATTGATTGGCCTATAGTTGTTTTTGTCTCTTTTAACTCTTTTTTAAACTGGACAAAAAGTTGTAGGAGTGCTCATTCAAGCCTCTTCTTCAGTTCTGGACAGATTACTGGTGGACACTCATCATCATCTATCTCCTATCATCACCTGTCATTTATCTCTTATCTATAACTCCATCCTCAGACCCAAATCAAAACAAAGAAAGCAATAGGGCTAGCCAGGATGCCAATGGGTGTAAGAGCAGCCAATAGGGGCCTGAATGATTACGGTAAGTATGACTAGTTAGCTCCTCCCTTTAGATGGATGTAAGGAAGTGTCCACCAGCAATCAGACCAGAACTGAAGAAGTATCTCGAATGAGCAGCGAAACATCTTTACTCATACAACTTTTTGTCCTGTTGATGGATTTAAAATTTCTCTCTTATATAAGATGTTTCCAGGCATGCCATGTGTGACGTTTGTTCCACTGTATAATTCAAGTTTGTTTATTACTACTGTAGTTATTACCTTATGTAAAACAATTACCTATGAGGGTTAATGCTTGTTAATGCCAAAAAGTGACATGAATATTTGTTAAAAAAAAGAAAAAACTTCTTATCTGGGAAGAAAAGTATCCAAGAAAATAATAAAAGCAGCCTATGACCGGAGTAGAAACACCTCATACAGTTTTGAAGGCAGGGCTTATTAATCAAAATGATAAAGTCCCCCTGCTGTTCAAATCTATACTGCCACTGAGAGCTTTCCAAATGCCTTTTGTCCCGGTGGTTGGCGGAGCTGTATTAAAATGTGGCATGTGTGTTATAGAGGTGGTTAAGATGGAGAGCATTGATCGCAGTCAAGAGAAGAATGTTTTCAGCTGAAGAGGTTTGATTAAATATGCTGTGTGCTTATTGACCACAGGGAGGGGCGACAGGCCAGCGCACGCACTCACCTGAAATTGTCATAAATAATTACTGAGTGCTCGGAGGATCAATACCCAATTAACATGGTCTAAATATGGTCCATAAAGCAGCCACACAGCAGGCGGGAGTGGACCACAGTCACACAAATAACATCCACTTGTGATGGCATAATTCATGTCTGCATAGGGATAACTAGGGCAAAAGTCGGAGCGGCATGTAGTGTGCTGGCATTCTTCAATAGAGCACAAACGTTAAAATAACACATCTCCTCTTAGAGAAAGCTTGACGGGTGTTACGGGCTAATTATTCCCCCAGCTCCTTCCTGCAGTGTCACGGCTATAGCTTCCCCTCTCAAACAGCTGCTCTGCTAATTACCTCTGGTGGCACAAAGTGGAATTTCTCTGCCGGCTCCTCGCTCTGCCTGTCTCAATTACCCATTCTCTTTCTCCCTCTCCACATTGTCTCGCACAGAAACACCCAAGCAGAGACGGAGGCCTATCCAATAATCCCACTCCATAAAGAAGTCGTTGTACTGTGCCAGCGAGTGACAGAAAAGACTCGACATGCCAGCAATACTGAGATTTAAAAACTTGACTTGTTTAATAACTTTATAGGGTGTGGCCTTTCTTTTTTTTTATGGATAGCAGGATTATGGATTGCAAATTGGTCTGATCCTAATGCTGTGCAGTTGACTCATTCTTCCACCACTGGAACAACCTGTCAGGAGGGAGATGTATGATTCTGCTGTGATTATTTTGGAGATATAAAAGATTGGAATATACAGCAAAATCAAATTAAAAAACTGCAAAAACAGCAAACTAGCTTGTAACTATTTAAGTAATGGTATAAAGGGATATTGTGTGGTAAATTGTAAGGTATATTCTCATTCTGTACAAAACCTGACATTTATTGGTAGAATTTTGCACATTTATCATAGATTGCCATAGTATAGTCATAATGTCATCATTGGGAAGCCTATAATCCAAAAAATGTTGAGATTGAGATATCATTTTTGTCAATGTCGCCCACACAGTGGCTACAGTACAGCACCCAGTGACCCAGATGCTCAAAATAACCTACGTGGAGGATTAGCCTACTGTGCATATTTTTAAGGATCAACAGTATCTATGCTAAATTGTATTCCAAATTTGAGGTTAGGCCTTTTAGCCCTAGTCATGCTGTTTTTATCGTATTGGAAATCTAGCTGTGAGAAAAACAGATGCACCAAAAATATCATAAAACCTGTTGCAGGAATAACATATTTTGCTCCTTGAGAACTGTAAGCACATAGGGAGTGTCAGCCATTTGATACTCTGATACAGATTGAAGCTTTAAGACTTGTGCAGGTTAATTGACTTCGTTTGCGTTTTGATGGAGTCAGCACGAATGCTTGAAAATGCGGCTCTGTGTGCGTTGGCTTGAGTCAAAGGGATTATTAGCCGGGACAGGAAAGTGGGGTGCTGTGGTGTGAATATGATAATAATGCAGTGTACAGCAGAGAGGATTACACTAGCGCTACTCTCCCATCGCCCTAATCCAGGTCCACATATTTACATAACAGACCTGTGCGCATCCCATTAGCCTGATATAGATACAGAGCGTTGGGTGCAGGGTGTTTACACTAACATAAGAAAGACATGCTGCCAGTGGGGGATTTGAAGCACCTGCCTTTGTAGTGGTGAGAATGCTGATTCAGAATGTGTAGTTTGTGGCGATACATCCCGTGATAGCACATGTATGAGCTCCCGGGAGTTCAACAGGCAATTCATATGAAAGTGTACAGACAACAAAGGGTGAGCGCATAATAGATTTTTGAATGCATGCAGACTGTAAGACGATTACAGTATTTTGAACAATAATAGCTGGAGTGATTCAGTACACTGGGGATATTGGGGATGCAGATGCAGTGAGTGGGGCTATTAAAGACACTCATGGTAACACTGAAGTGATAAAGAGAAGAAAAGTGGACAGAATGTGCCGAGCGATTACACCTGTAATTTAGTCTGCAGTGTTTGTGTAGCCCAGAGCTAACCAGCATCGGAATTTACACCTAAAACATTGTATCTTCACCCCTTCCCATAGTATTATTTTCTAATAGACAATATGTGTCATCCAGTAGTTCTTTCTTCAAGTCAAACAGAGACAGATTTTTCAATAAAAAAATAAAAGGGGCTGTGTCAGTACATATATATTGTAAAAACAGCTCTTGGAGTCAAACCAAGACTGTTATGTGCTGTCTGCATCAATTATACCTTTAACCTTTTTTTTCCCATCCCAAAATCAGGAAGTAATGCTGGTACGCTGTTAACATGCTAGTTGTTGTTGATAGCATAGTGGCAAAACTCTGCTCTGACCTCTAAAAGTTGTGAATCTGACTTATATACTCATTGTGGTGAATAATTAGGATGTTTTAGGTAAATGAGGAATAAGTTTGTATCACTGCAAACTGTTTAACATGAACTAGTTGCGTTTTTTACAGTAAAAGTCTGATACAGGACCTTAAAGCTTGATTAAAAGATTCTATGTCATATTTGCGGTACACCAAAAATGTACCTGTGAAATAGATCTAATAAGGGATGACAGTGCAAAAAAGTAAGGTAGCACTGCCACCTTGGTTTGTCTTCCATCAAGGGTCACTTGATTACCCTGCTCTCATAAAATATCCATGGGCACCAGATGTTGCGGCCTTAACGCAATAGAGGTGATAAAATCCATACACCTGAAGACTGAAATTGCCCTTTACTCAATAAGGGCCTGAACACCAAAGCATGTGTCAGACTCCATTGTCATCCACGGTGAGACAGCATCAACCACAGCTGCACCATTCACCCCTATCCATTACCCTCACCCCAACCCCTCTCCCCACAAACCCATCCATCGCTCTCTCCCCCTGCATCCCCCTTCAGCTCATCTCCGGCCTGTCAGGCAGCAGGCTCTATGTCAGTGTGTGTGCTGCTGCCCTCTTGTACACGTGCATTAGTGTAGTAGTGCTGTGCCCGTGCAGTGTCACAATCATCTTATTGATTGGATGCGCGTCCCACTGTACTTTAGCCAGCCATGACTGATCGCATACTGCATAGGTGGTTACAAAGGGCTATGGGCAGGGGCGTGGAGGGTACTGATAGAACTGAGCCCAGAGGTAATACGAAAATATAGCATACCATAGTGTTAGAAATAGTAATACACAATACTGATAAGGATAAAAACATAGTACTCAGACTGATGACTGGGTGTCTAATCAATAGGATTATAGTAAATGATCTCTGACTCCAGCTTCTACAGATACTCTGTATTAGTATTCTTTGAAAGCTATATGTATGACGCACAAGAACAAACTTGTGTTCTCACACTTCTCTCTTGTTTAAACATTCTCAAAGTTCAAACCTTTGTATATTGTATCCCCCTTCCTCGATCATTGCTTTAAATGTGTCACGTGCCTCTGCTCCAGCGGTATCCTCTCCATGCACAGAAACACTTTTGAGTCCAAAGCGTTTCTGAAATTTGTTGGGGCAGAAAGTTTCATCGTTTATGTAAATTTGGCTGAACGCATCCTATACTGTACAGGAGTCACGGCACGGAGGAGACTGATTGACAATGGTCTACAGTCCCTTAGCCAATCAGGACACAGAACACAATGCACATTCATACACTATTAAAAAACAAAAAAAAAAAAATGCAAAATTATACAAAAGAAAAATCTGCAAAACAGTGAGACAGCAAAAGGTGAAGGGTAGCAAGGGACTACTGTAGTTCCAATTACGTGTACCTCTCAATCATCAACCATCAAAGACTAATATTGCAAAGAAAATTGAGAGAATAAGAGTTTACCCACTCATCCAAGCAGCTTTTTTCAGTTCTGACAGGGTTCTGGTAAGTCACTGCCTTATATCTGTCTGAAGGGAGCAGCTATACTAACACATCTTAGTTGTTTACAGTATTAGTTTGGTCCATTGAACTACCTTAGGTCTGACCCTCTGTGACGGAGGGATTACACAGACGTTAGAGGCTAAATGACGTTCACACCTATTACACAAATAACTAGGCAAATGTGAACCTTTATGAAAAATGTGGCAACTTCACCACCTCGTTTTGCTGCACAGGTGCTGTCAGTGCACCTGATAAAACATAGTTCCATATAAATAATACAATAACATGGAGACAGAGATGCTTTTCAAGATTTAGACGATGAATAGCTAGTTTCTTTTGTGCTACCTAGATGTACAAAGACAGACATGCAGACACTGAAGAAGTACAATCAGATCCAAAACTATTTTTCATTTTCACCTATAAGACATGCTGATGACAATAACAGCTCTTTTGCGATCAGGATAAAGATACAGAAGTGTGTGGAGAAGAAAGTGGAGGAAATGAGAAAGTCTGGTGTGAGGTGCCTCGCTGATATGAGGTGCTGCTTTCAGACTGGGTCTGATAGTCTTGAAGGTGAACCAATCAATTATTCTTCAGCCTCAATAATTCAGAGAGCAGGCCGGCACACAAACACAGGCCCACCACAGCACCACGGCAGCGCCTGATTTGATTTAAGATGACCAGTCAATGTGGATCCAAGGCTTCGCAGAGCTGGGCCTTTAAATTATTGCTCAGCTTTAAGACAGAGAGCCAGCAGTATTTCTCCCACCACGCCAAAGCCCCGTTATACCAGCCAGAGCCCTGCAGTATCATGTGGCATAAACTAGGATGGCACAATGTAAGAAAACATACTTACATAAAATAGTTTGAGAGGTAAAAAACTATGTAACTTTTCTGGTTGAGGATCTGATTGTGTTATTGCCTTGCCTTGGACGTTAAAACAGTATGGCATTCAACACAGTGTGGCATTCAACACAGCCAATTTAAAGGTCAGATCTGTCGAGAAACAATCCCTCTCACAAGTAATAATGCATGTTGTTCAAGGCTTTTTTTGTGATAAAGAACCTGCAATTGAATAGATGCAAGATGCCCTAATGCCATACAGTGGAACATTTCAGGTAAAACCATAACATTTCATGAGGAGGCGAGGGACCCCCTACAAGAAAAGTTACATAATGCAACTTTAAACACTTCTCGACAAATGCCTTCCCAATGACTCGCAGCTAAATGCTTCTCTGACAGAGAACTAAATTTGGTCTGACAACTTGGAATGACTAACTAATGTTTCTGGGGAGGCAGAAAACAAACAACTTTGCTGGAATGGTACTAACCACCTTGGCTTCAACACTGCCTAAATCACTGCAGAAATTAAGACAAAATCAGTGCTGGAAGGGACCAGTTTTAAGGAAAGGAAAGGAAAATAGCAACTTGAACAGGTTTAATTCTCTGTATAATTGAGTCTAATACAACTTCAATAAATTCGCATTTTCAAAGTAAATGTCGGACAATGTACATCCCTAGCAAACCTAATCCCCACTTTATCCCTTTCCCCTCTGCAGTTTCCACCACAGCTCTGCCTTTTCCTGCTTCATCCTTGGACCTCTCTCTCCTGCTCCCTGTCTAACTGTGTCTTTGTCTTTGATCCCGGCTGGACACACTCTCACGCACACACAACACACACACACACTATCCATTTCTGTGTAATTGAAAAGATGCCCTGGCTGTTTGCCACACCACTAAAGTGGATCAGATGGCAGAATATCCCTGAGGTAGTACATCTCCAGCAGAGAGAATTAAAGAGAAAAAGCTTCCTTTCCCTAACTCACTCATACACACACATACATAAGGCTGACGGTGCCATCCCAGTGTCCCCGCTCACTCCTTGCATTGTTCCAGCCCTCTATTACAATATGAATTGGCTGTTAAAGTCGAATTGGACCATTTGTCTTGTGCGAGTTTCTTCTTCCCGACATGAGGACTAGAAAATGACTCTGCAGATTTTCAATAGCAGCCAGCTCTGGGATGAAAGTGGAGAAAATGTCCTTTTATTTCTTGTGTGAGATGACACACAGGGATAGCTTAAACACAACAGTCATCAGAAATGTTCGTATAACAGAAAATAGTCAATAACAAGGGGGCGATCATCCGCCTCGCTGCTACATCCCCTCAAACCTGATTTGTCTGACTCTTATTACTTTCATGTGTGACAGCACAGCCTGCAAATAAACTGGATAAACGACAGGGTGACAGAAGTGCAGAGGAACAGCCAAAAAGTGTGTGAAGAGCAATACATCACAATAAATAAAAGAGCACACACTTGAAAGATTAAATGAACGCATCGTAAAAACACAAAAGAAATAAGGCTGAGCCACAAAGTCGCCACCTGGCATCTGCGGCATTGTTTATGTTCAAAAAACAATGGAATTAACAGCCATGAATTTCAGTGAGACACTGCCTGGAATGTTTCACTGTATAGCATTAGCTTACCTTGGTCTCTATGGAGACGAGCAGGTGATAAGTTATATGTCAGATCTGTAGAGATCGCAAACCTGTAATTGAGTAAATGCAAGACAGATAAGTTTAAATTTAATGCCATACTGTGGAACATTCCATACACGACGAACAGTGAAAAGTTACATAGTGTGCCTTTAACAACAGTGGTGCTTTAGGGGTGTGGTAGTGGAAAGTAATAGTAAGTAATACTAATGGTAGTAGTAGCAGCAGTAACAGTAGAAGGCCTTATAGTAGGCTAGTAATTATTCTATTAGGCTACCAGATGAAAATATATTATGAAAAATAACAATGAAAGCTTTGCACACTTGAGTTGACACAAAGCTTTTGTGAAAGAGTGTGCTGTGTGCTCATGTTTGACAATCTCTGAGCATTGGCCCTGTGTGTCTCGGTTCAGCAGACAACAGGTCTGATTGGATTAAGACACTATACAGTGGATTAGCAGTGTCTGGTGTGATGTGGACACAAGGAGAGAGAGAGAAAGTGAGAGGATTAAAATCTTATAGCTGTCTATATAAGCGATTAATATTATAACTCAAGACAGGAGACATAAATACACTAGGGGGTGACTAGGGACACAGCATTTTATTTGGAACATCTACTAAACAGTCACCACTAAAATGCAAATACTGTACTTAATCGCCATAACAACACAGCAGTGGAAATGTCACCATAATGTGTAATTCTGCTTTAAATGTCAGAGGAAACCAGTATTGACATCAGCTAACATTATAAACATCGTCAGCCCAGTCTCTCAATGTAGCTCTGTCAGAATGAGAAATGCAGGAGGGATTTTTAGAAGTCATAAAATGAGGATAATTGGTTGAGTTCAGAGTGGTGTCAGCTTTTATTTCAGATTGGACGGAGGATATTGACTGTTAGGAAAATAGGGAATGAATAAAGTCAGCACAGTCACTGAGAAACAGGGAAGAGATGTCTGACCGTCTTAACACAAGAGTTAGTGTTTATATTCTCAAAACTGACTGGTGTATTAGGCTTGAAGTTAAAGAAAAAATATATCTTTTGGTGAAGTTTATAATTGTACTTCCTGATTGGACATGGGCAGCGGATATGACATAAGTAGAGGTAACTTCATAACTGTTACTTATTCCAACCATAATGCTAGCAAGGGCCTAAACTTACACAATAGTTATGATTAGACTCATTTATGACAACACTTTTATTTTGTTAAATTCATGTTTAATCTGCCAGAAAACTGCATTGGTTACACATAAATTGCCCCTTCATTTTGGACATAACTTTCCATGTTGATGACATTGCTACTCCCTATATTTTTGTGCTATTCTTCTCAGCGTTTCTTTACAAACTGTCACTTGTCTGATGCAAAACTGTGACAAATATTTATCACAGGTATTATCCTCGCCACATAATAATTAGAAAACATGAAAACCTGTCATATGCGCTTAATATTCAAGATTATTATTTAACGTTTCTCATCAACACATTTTCATTCAAGCCACATGATTGACAACAAAAATAACTGTTCGGTAGTTTTGGCTTAAATCACTAAAGATGTATTATTTATTTTATTAGTTAGTGTAAAAATGTCCTTGTATATTTGACATTTTTTAAGGCAATAAACTGGACACTCCTTCTAACACCAAGGACCCCTCGTGATTCATGATAGGGATCTTTAAGACTGTGTCCGAATGTCCCTAACCCCATCGTTCACTACATAGTCCCGCACTCTAGGGACTCTAGTGCTCTAGTGTCAGGTCACATGACTCTGGCGTCTAGGTGAAAAAAAGTTAGCTAAGAACACTGATAAAACTTGATTTCTGTCATAAATAATGATCAGATTGGGCTGGCACACAAGTATTTATGGGCTAACAAGTTTTTGTCAAGCTGGATCTCACGTAAATGAACTGGATTGTTAACAGTTTTGTCTGAGATGTGGAAATTATCACTCTTTTAACAGCTCAAGCTAAAGTAAGCTGTTAACTCTAGCAACTTTACACAGCAATGGTTTGTTTAAGAGTGGTTTACTCATAATCAACGATCAACAATGCAATAAACCGGTGCTTTTATTCAGTCATGTTTTGTCCCGTTAAAGACCTGTCACTGTCCGCTGTTGTTTTTACAACTCTTGCAAAGCATTGTGGTCTATATTGATGGGTCTAGTGACCACCGATGTCCACTATTTTTCGAGGTGCATTGTGGGAAATTTTTTGTGTACTACCTTTTCACTCCTTGGTCATTCGGACACCACTAAAAATGATGTGACCCCTAAACAGTGCCCTAACTAGGGAATAGTGCGGACATTCGGACATAGCCTAAGAGTAATTTGTTTACTGTCAAAGTTCAAAATGTAAATGTAATGTTGTTAATAACTTTATGGCGGGTTTATGGAGCCAATATCCAACAAAAAAAATATACCGTCCAACATTTGTGGATAATGTGTTTGGATGTTTCTTGCAAAAGTGGTAAATTGCCTTCAAAGTAATATCCATAGTAACCCAAACAAGAAAAGCACAGTACACCCAAAAGCCCCAAAACCAAGTAAATATGCTTGATGTGTTCCTTGATCCTTGTACATGATTTGGCGGTGCATACTTGTCTGGGGGAAGTGTTATGAGTCACGTTTGAGTCATTCTTCTTAATTAGCTCAGCATGCATCGTCGCTACTTGGCTTTATTAATTGCGACATTAAAAAGCCTTGAAGTAAATACTTTATTAGCAGTGATTTATTAAGTGTGATTTTGAAGGAAATGAAGTCTGAAGTAATAGCTGATTAGTGATTGAGGTTGTGTTGATTGTGGCTTGTATGTGTGTGTGTGTGACTGGACCCTCAGTCTCCCCTCCAGTGGTCCCCCTGCTGCCAACATGAAGCAGGCTGCCTTTTAATTACTGCCTCTGTGATGGAGAGGGAAAAGAGCGAGATGTGACGCTCCAATGTGCCCCATAAACTGTAAACTGATATTTTGAGCACAGGTGGGACAAATAGCCAAGTTTCAGTTCAATGATACATAAAAATAAGTTGTCGGGTTTCCCATGGCATTTGCTTTAACATAAAATCACCCATATAAAATGCTTTTTGCTCCTTGCTGAGGACCCACTTTCATATGCACTCGCACAGCATGTTACAGACAGAGGAAAACCCACCCTAACATGGGGAGGTCCAGGCAATCCGAGAACCAAATCCAGAATTTTCTTGATGTGAGGCGTGAGACACTGTAGAAAAAAATGAACTTACTTCCCTTTTAACAAAGTATGTATGTGGAAACCAATACAAGCAGTGTAAGATAATAGCCAAAAGTTTTGATGTAACCTTTTAGGGTTGTCAAAAAAAATCAATCCCCACATATTAATCTACACTAAAACTATAGTGTCAAAACTACATACTCATTTCAACAAGTTCAATTCTGAAAATGCATCACATAAATATGCAAAAGATTTGACCTTTCTTGAATAGATTAATGGTCTTCCTATATGTCAGATCTAGTATAAGGCTATCATATTTTGAAAAGTACTATTATTTTTCTTTAAAAAATGTACGCTGTATTGCCTAAAAGTGTTTTCCAAGCGTGTTTTTCATGATCATTGTGCTATTGAAATCCAAAATCAATTATCAGACTTTTTTTCTGTAGATCAAAATCAAGAACGTAACAATGCTTGAGTAAAAGTAAGTAAAATATTGTAATAATCATAGTAGATTTTACATGTAAACAAACAATCATTGATGTAAATATGCCTAATCACTATCCTGTGTTTGTGTGGATGCAGAGGAGACATTGTGGAGGAGGTTAAACAGCAGAGAGGAGTGTGTGTTAAATCAGAGCAGGAGCGTGCCTCGCAGTGTGCAGCAGATTGCCTCAGCTCACACCACTGCCTCCGCAAATTAATACCATTGATTTTTGCTCCGCCTGCCGTCCAATACGCCCATGCAAAAACACACGCACATATACACACATATACAGGAGCGGGTTGGGCATAAACTGGCTGCTTCCACGGTCCCACACGATGAATGATGGGCTATAAAAGAAGGAAAAGGCAGGGATGTTACACAACTGCATCCAAGACTGGGGCTGACAGGGATGTGCAGTAAGACACACACACAAAATTATACACACAACTGTTGGACTAAGGGACGGGCTGATGAGTAATGGGCCATCTGACACACAAATCACAGATGTTCATGAAAACACAAAAAAACATGGCCGACGAAGCGACAGAAACACATTCAGTCAACAATGCACCGACACAGACAGCACCACTCATACTAAACATAGGCCCATGTCAGTCGTGGAAGAAGTACCCAATTTTGTTGCTTAAGTAAAGGTACAGATACAAGGATAAAAAAATATTCAAGTAAAAGCAAAAGCATCACATGAAAAAATCTAGTAGGGGTATTTGAGTACCTGTAAAAGTATTTTGCACAGATTTTGAGATCTAATAAAGTCTCAAATGAGTGATTTTGATAAAGATTTGTGCTGAATTTTGTTCAACAGTCCTAACTGCTTTTATTTGTTTGCTCAAACTATGAATGTGTTAAAAAATAAAACTCTCAGCCTACAGATACATAAAATGTCTGCTTAAGTACAGTACTTTACTGCTTGTACTTTGCATTGGGCCTACATCTAAAGTGGTCAAATGCAACATGTACCAGGTATTTTGTCAGGGTTTTACTTTTTTTTCGTATACATATACTGCAATTGTTAATCAAAAAGATATGTGATATATAATAAAACATATTTCTATGTGTCAGTGACTAATGCCTTTTTAATTAGTGCTCAATCTGTCATGAAACTTCATTTCATGCACTGTTTGAAAATGTGACTTGAAACACAATCGAAAATGTCATTAGGGCTTTTACTGAGCTACAGTGTACGTGAAATAACCAAAAAAATTCTATTGCCAAGATATGTAAAGGCAAAATCTCTCTTCAAGGTGGCTTGATTTGTGCATTGGAATCAGACATTGTGGCACTTACACAGACAGAGGGACAAGTAACCACTAAAAGCTAGCAGAGGAAAAATACTGGTTACAAGTGGCTGCTCCATTTTGAGAGAAACCTATAGATTACCTAAAGTGCAGTGTGCAGCAGCCTTGGATGTGATGAGTACTGATGCTCCGCCTTCATGTGTGCTGCTCTGAGGCCATAATTCTGAGTGAAAAGCACTGATCTGGAGTCAGTGGCCTTCCCGCCCCACGTGAGCTGTTTTATGGAGCCAGAGGAGACACAAGGTTGCTGGGAGGGTTAACGCAAGGAGATTTTTCATATTCACAAAATGAAATGGCATTATGTTTTAAGTTAATGAAGATTTAGGACATTGTTATTTAGTATTTCTGATTATCATTGGTAAACTTTTATTCATTGCAAACTTTTATTTATGCACGTAGGTAATTATGCGAAAGGGAAATTGCACTACTGTACCAAGAACACCTCCAGTTCAATCCTTCTTATCGGCCCAGTATCATCGGACGTTATACTCCTTACAAACAAAGCACAGCCAGGTTTGAATAAACAATACTACGACAATGTATTCTATGCCGTGTTTTTAGAGTAAAGAACGGCTACAAAAGTGATTGGAATCAAATCAAAATTGCAACTGCAGTTTTTTGTTTTTAAATTTTTTTTTAAATGCCATTAAGGAATAATAAGCTGTTTTCAAAGACAGGGTGCAGTATGTGATCTTCCGAGACCTGACAAGTTCCCCATTTCTTCCTGTGGGGCTATCTTAAAGAAAAGGTGTTTATGTGTTTTTATAAATCTTAGACAATAAACAACTTAAAACGTAATATCGAGGATCAAATAAGAGCCATAAGCCCGCAAATGCTTTCAAATGTTATGCAAAGTATGTTGGATAGGGCTATTCCAGTGACGTGCAGTCAGGGTGACATCACAGAAAAAAAAGGCCCGGTGAGGCACGTAGTTACCTGGCCTCATGGTAGGGGGCACTCGTGAGCTCAGGGATTCTTGCAACTCCCCCAGAATAGGGGCAGCAGAATAGTAACAGCAAGCTACAATTTAGAGTTAGCAAATCAAGTTTAGCAATCCGTTCATCTTTTTCTTCTCGTCTGGCCCTGCTTTTTAAATGGAGGAAGATTACATATTAAAGCTCAAGCAGTTTTCTAAACTGTACTTTCGGTCGAAGCAGGAGGTTATAATTAAAGGAAGTCCAAGACGACGGGACAAAACTCCTTTCACTCTTTTCAAACAGAGTGGTACGAAATGGTAAGAAATTTAATGACTTCAATCCATTTAAAATTGGGGAACCAGAATAAGGATAAAAAACAATACAAAACCAGCTTGCTTTTTATTTCATACTGTTAGAGCTATTCCATATGGACTTCGGAATTTTTATTTTGAAAGGCTTTTTTATTCTGGCCCCAAGTCATTTACTGGGAGACACAGTACTGACACCTGGTTTACATGTTTGTAAATCTGATTGTAACGACATCAGTGCCTCACCGGACATATACCTCACTGCATGTCACTGGGGCTATTCAGTGTGAAACCGAAAATGGGTGGACACTTAAAAAAACTTTTTTTTTTTTTTTAAAGGTAATTTTTACTTCCCCCCAGTTTAAGTAGTGATAAGTTCAAGTGTAAGTGAACAACTATAACCGTATATATTGCCAAAAATCTCAGAAGGTTCAGTTTACCTACTGCTAAAAATGTGGTGAGTACTTAAGAACTTAACTAAAGAATTATAGGAGCTACTGAAGATTTAAAAGTGTCAGTGACTTTTAGGCAATCCTGTATTAATTTAGTAGTTGATATGTTAGTCTTATCAAAATGTTAACTTTGAACAGAATCCTTAAAAATTAAAATTAAAATGTATATTAAAATATGTAATATATACATATAATTAAAATTTATAAGCATCGCAAATCTGATATCTGATAGATATGTTTTCCCAAATCGTTCACCCTATGTAGAGAAATGTGTTGAATACACTGACTCATTAATAGATCAACCACAGCATCAGACAGCCCTCTGCACTGAGCCCTGATCTGGAGTCGGTGGCTGCCAGAGTGTAAACACAAGGTCACCTTTTTGCACAACGCGGCGCAGGGAGTGTTTTACAGCAGCTCAGTGAGAGAAAGCGAGTCAGAGCGCACCACTGAGGCAGCCTGTTGAGCTTTGGAGTTTCTGTAGCAGCAGTACAGCACACCTGCCATACCTAATGATGATTATGCCCAGCCTGGAAGCCAAGCATGCACAACTGAGGCTGTCCCAGCACAACTAAACACACTGGCATATGTGTGTCTGAACGTACCACTCACCATGGAAAAGAGAGGAACGACAAGATGGTTCTGGTGAGCGTACAAGCCAAAAAGCAATAGCACAAATGAATAGTGAAAGACTGAATAGAGAGATGTGTTAGGAAGAGGAGGGAGCTCTGATCTCCCAATGGACTCACACAGTCTAAGCTCATTTAATGGGTACTATCGAAGAGACAACTGTAAGGCTCCAATCTTCTGCACACATTTCCTCAGAGGGACAACAGCAGATTTTTTGCTTCTCTTTTTGCTTAAGTTAAGAATCTGCCAAAACATATCTGCTACATGGATCCTCCAAGGTTTATGAATGTTACTAAATAGTCATAAGAAAGGAGGAGAATACAGTAAGAAGGTTATATTCTCTGCACATCTACTCATTTCAATGGGACTCTTAATCGACCATCCAGCAAAATCAATATATCAGACCAGATTAAGTATGTTCTCTATGTAACTTTTGCAGGAGACTAAAAAGTTTTGTTTTGACCTGTGGCATAAATTGTTTTTACCAATTGAAACTCTTCCAGAGAAATGACCATGTTATGTATGCTAATGATCGGGAAAGCAAATGCAGGTGCATTTATGCATTGAAAAGCTACTTACAAGAGGAGAAATCCTGCATTATAAAGTGATGAGAAGATGTGTGTAATCTGACATTACAGAGATCAGCCTCCTGCAGCTTTGACAGAAAAGGATCTGTGTTCGTTCAGGCTGGTGAATGTGTTCTTTCTTTGTGAGGCGGCGGTGTCAATGGGGAAATCTTAAGATGAAGAAACTCACTAAAACTGTGCCATCTGTATCTTCAGTCTTGGTGTCAAGGGGGAGATCTAATCGAGGCAATTAAGCCCATTTCAAACTGGATGAATACATTTACAAATTAGGTTTTGTTGGCATTTAAATTTCACACCTGCGCGCCACTTTGGCAAGTCAATACGTCATAGTGGAAGAAATGTACCAGAACTAATAGAACAAGTACACAGACCAAACACAATTTATTATTCAAGGTTATAAAAATGGTTCATTTTTAGATTCAGCTCTGATGCCATTGTACTTAGTAAATGACAAGATGAGTAAACAGTTTTTGTTCAATGACAAGGCTGCATTACTGCAGCCACTCACTCTCGGGCCTTGGCTTGTGTGCTGGTTCAGCTTTATTCAGTTCACATGACAAATGCACTACATTATGCAAAAGTGCAGAGCGCACTGAATGCAGCCTTGTGCTCAAAAAAATAATAAGAAAAACATATCAAGTATACATGAGAACACACACTATATAGATGCTTATAAGGGTAGCAAACTGCCCATCACCAGCATCCATGCCCCACTACCGTGAATACATGCTAGTGTTTATGAGTGTAAATCAGCAGAATAAACAAGAGCTTGCCCCTCATATGCATTCACATCACTCTCTCTTTCATTATGTCTGCCTCTCATCTCCAGCCTCTTGCAGTGCAGTTGTGTCCCTTGCAACCCCCTCCATCATCCTCACACAGGGAGAGCTGGAGGCGCTCCAAGCCCAGTCTCTTGAGTCGTGGCTGGGTGACTTCCAGGCCCACTCCCCAGGCCTCACTGCAGGCCTGTGGGCCTGAGAGCTGGCAGCTCAGGGAGCCCATTGTCAGGGAGAGATTACCACACACAACAGCTTTTGTCAAACACACTCACAGATAGCCCCAACATAACCACCATTGTTTACAGAAATGAAGATGTAAAACAGTGCAGGCCAAGCCATGCACTTAGAGGAGCACATTCTGAATCAAGGTTAGCAAAAGTCATGCGTGTGCTCGGCACGGCCATGCTCACTGCACGAGCTGTGTGCTCAGTAATTAATCGTGCTTAGGATATTGATTTTCTATTCAGGCCCATCTAGTGTACAGCATACATACAGGTTACTCTGAGGACGTATGCTATCTGTCCAGGTATAATCCTGAGCGAATATAGTCAACATGATCTGCAGCTGTGGGACCAAGGATTATGTGGCCCTCCAGGGCCTGTGGATCTGTGGTTATATCGGACTATAAGCCCTGTACACACAGCATATAGAGTCCTGGTGCTGTGTTTAACTCAGCACAAACCGATTGTGTTCAGTTAGGCTTGCATGTTTACATATAAATGTGCCAAAAAAGCCACTTCCAGTTACTTGAGAGCAAAGCTTCTTATGCACGAGGCATGGCCACAAACAGTGGTGCACATTGACAATGTTAATCTTCCAAATAAGCACTGCAGCCCGCGGCCAGAGATGGGCCGATCTCGGCAGCGATAAGAAAAAGAGAAGAAAAGTGAAAAAAAAAATACTGCTGTGTCCCACATACGCTCTCCTCCTGATTAGACACCCCTCCTCCCCCTTTTCACCAATCCCCCCCACCACAATCCCAGCAGCAGATCACAGGAGAGAGGTGGCACACTTTGTGGATACATTTAGAAATGAGGTGCAATCCCAAGGCCGGTGCAGAAAAGACAACACACAGCCTCTTTCACACATGGCTCACTTATAGCCCACGTGGGGAGGAGAGCTTCCATTTCAGGGCTAGCCTCGTCATAGCCCAGTGCTGAATGGTTTTGTTATGACCACGCTGACTGGACCCCCTGAAGAGGAGCAGAGAGCCTGTGGAGGGGATGGCCGCTGTGAAGAAGCAGGGAAGTGACTTTGAGGCGCTGGTGCCGAGTTGTGGGGTCTAAAACTCATCTCCCAAACCCACAGTCACAGCACCCGACAGCAGCTCTGTGCTTCACTGCTCAAGCCTGAACCAGCGCTTTCCTCCTTATAACACCCCCTCCCCCTCCCCTTTTCTTATCCAATCTTATTATTACTATTTCACCTCTATGCTCAAACGGTGCCCCTCACCATCTCTCTCTCCTCCAATGCTGCACCAGCCACTGTCCAGGGCCACCATTCATTACGAGGGCTGTATTTTACCCAGGGTGCCGAAGGGAAATAAAAATCCCAACTCCAGCAGCTCACTGTTGCACTGATGGTCCCAAAAGCAGGAAGGGGAAAGACAACAAGGTCTGAGAGTCCTATTACAAGGATCAGCACATTTGTTCCAATCGGTTAAAAATAGGCACGAACTATTCCACACCGTGCTTCACTAAACACTAAAGTAATAATACACATTTTTCCATTTCAAAAATAGTAAAATGTAAAAATCTGATTCAAAATTCCCAAAAAAGAATGAGATTTGACACTGATTTTGTGCACTGTTGTATTAGCTTAGATATAAAGGTTTTTTTTAGGCTTTATTTGCTTATTCTTAATGAATTTAGGAATTGCGCAGATGATGTGGGCAACTTTAACTTAAGTTTATCTCTCTATCCATCCATCAATCTACACTTTGTGCTATAGTCATATACATCATACATTCTAGTAAAGTAAAGTTTGACAGCAGGGAGATCCTAAACACCATGTAGAGGGATATGATGTGGGGAGAACAGATTGGACTTTTATTAGTTAGAATAAATAGTTGTGGTCTCTGTCTCTCTGTGGCAGTTGAGTCTTGTGCAACAGTAGCGGCATGATTCATCTCCTTTGTCTCTTCCACTTAGTCACAATGTAATACAGTGGTACAGATGGTGCGAGAAGTGAGTTTTTCACAAAGTACTTGTTGCTCCATCTGTTTCTGAATGTAATCATCCTGCATCAGTGGGAGATTCCAATACAAAAATTATTGTATTATGTTCCGCAACAATAAAACAGTTTGCATACTCTGGTACACTGTGTTTTAGTTCTGAAAGGTTTTACCAGGTGTTTGGGATGTGCACAGTTGTAGAATTGATGGCTGGAGGCCTGTCACAATAACTCATTTTAAAGTACGTTTCATTGGTACAGGGAAAGATACACTGGCACCACAGCTGCCGTTCAAACACTGTGTTAAAAGAACAGTGCATTAATTCAAATAGAATGTACCAAATGTTCAGATCAGGGAGGCTGTTCTTCCCAATCACGCCCCTCCAGGTGTCACTGTTGTTACCCACATGGGCACTGAAGTCCCCCAGGAGAACAAGAGTCCCCAGTGGATGGATCTTGTACCCCTCCCAAGGACTCCAAGAAGGCCGGGTACTCTGTTTGGCCTGTAAGCTGCCACAACAGTGAGAGACCTGTCCCTGACCTGAAGGCACAGGGACGCGACCCTCTCGTTCACCAGGGCAAACTCCAACACGTGGCACCTGAGCTGTGGGGCAATGAGCAAGCCCACACCAGCTCACCGCCGCTCCCTGTGGCAACGTCAGAGAAATGGAGAGTCCAGCCCCTCTGAAGGATTTGGGTTCCAGAGCCCACGCTGCGCATGAGGTGAGGCCGGCTATATCTAGCCAGTAACGCTCAACCTCCTGCACAAGCTCAGGCCCCTTTCCCCCCAGCGAGGTGAGATTCTGTCTCCAGAGCTAGGCTCCATGTCTGGAGATCCGGACCCTGCTGTCGACTGCAGCCCTGATCTCTCTGCACCCTTACGGATCCTCTCCCGGGTGGTGGGTCCACGTGAGGATGGCCCCAAGTCGCTCCTTCAGGCTGAGCCCGGCCACCAGGCGCTCGCTCTCGAGCACCCAGCCCAGGCCTGGCTCCAGGGTGGGGTCCCAGTGATGCCGGTCCGGGCGACGTAACTGGCCTTGGTTTTACTCTCTTCATAAAGGGCTTCTGAACTGCTCTTAGTTTGACCCGTCTCCCTGGACCTGTTTGCCATGGGTGACCCTACCAGAGGCATGAAGCCCCCGACAACATAGCTCCCAGGATCATTCGGGTGCTCAAACCCCTCTACTACGTTAAGGTGGTGGTTCAAGACACCCTAGGTCAGAGGTCGATGATCGACTTTGTTGTCGTGTCAACTGACCTCCGGCCGCGTGTTTTGGACACTCGGGTGAAGAGAGGGGCAGAGCTATCAACTGATCACCATCTGGTCGTGAATTGGATCTGCTGGCGGAGGAGGAAGCTGGATAGACCTGGCAGGCCCAAGCATATCGTGAGGGTCTGTTGGGAACGTCTGACGGAGCCTTCTGTTAGGGGGGTCTTCAATTCGCACCTCCGGGAGAGCTTCTCCCTGAGCCCGGGGGAGGTTGGGGACATGGACTCCAAGTGGGCCATGTTCTCCACCTTTATTGTCGATGCGGCTGCTCGTAGCTGTGGTCGTAAGGTCTGCGGGGCTTGTCGCGGTGGCAACCCCCGAACCCAGTGGTGGACACCAGAAGTAAGGGATGCCGTCAGGCTGAAGAAGGAGTCCTATCGAGCCTTGTTGGTTTGTGGGACTCCTGAGGCAGCTGACGAGTACCGGTGGGCCAAACATGCCACGGCTCATGCTGTCGCGGAGGCAAAAACTTGGGCTTGGGAGGAGTTCAGGGAGGTCATGGAGGAGGACTATCAGACGGCCTCAAAGAAATTCTGGTAAACCATCCGACACCTCAGGAGGGGGAAGCAGTGCTTCACCAAGACTGTATACAGTGCAGGTGGAGAGCTGCTGACCTCGACAGGGGATGTTGTCGGTGGAAGGAATACTTTGAGGATCTCCTCAGTCCCACTTTCACGTCTTCTGAGAAGGAAGCAGAGACTGGGGACCTGGAGGTGGACTCGTCCATCACCATGGCTGAAGTCACTGAGGTGGTTGGCAAGCTCCTTGGTGGCAAGGCCCCAGGGGTGGATGAGATCTGTCCCGAGTACCTCAAGTGTCTGGATGCTGTGGGGCTGTCTTGGCTGACACGTCTCTACACAACATCGCGTGGTGGTCGGGGACAGTACCGCTGGATTGGCAGATCGGTTTGGTGGTCCCCTCTGTATAAGAAGGGGGACCAGAGGGTGTGTTCCAATTACAGGGGAATCAGACTCCTCAGCCTTCCCGGTACGGTCTTCGTCCCGGTCGTGGAACACTGGACCAGCTCTACACTCTCCATCTGTGCTCGAGGGTTCATGAGAGTTTGCCCAACCAGTCCACGTGTGTTTTGTGTATCTGGAGAAGGCATTCGACCATGTCCATTGTGGTGTCCTTTGGGGGGTGCTCCGGGAGTATGGGGTCCGGGGCCCTTTGCTAAGGGCTGTTTGTTAACTGTATGACCGAAGCAGGAGCTGTGTTCACATTGCCGGCAGTAAGTCAGACCTGTTCCCAGTGCATGTTGGACTCCGCCAGGGCTGCCCTTTGTCACCGGTTCTGTTCATTATATTAGGGAGGTGTTCTGGGCATGTCCCACCAGAAGCAGACCCCGGGGAAGACCCAGGACATGCTGTCTGTCTCTCAGCTGGCCTGGGAATGCTTTGGGGTCCCACTGGAGGAGCTGGAGGACGTGTCTGGGATGAGGGAAGTCTGGGAGTCCCTCCTTAGACTGCTGCCCCCGCAACCCGACCCCGGATAAGCGGAAGAAAATGGATGGATGGATGGATGTACCAAATGTTTCATATAAGAAATAATCTAAACGCTGCAATTATGTATTTAAATTTAATTATGTTACCTTACCTAAATTACTGCATAACAAGTTGGACTGTTAAATTAGCTGTAACTACTACTAAGAAAGCACTCAAGGGATTAGAGAAAAGCCCATAAATTATCATTACTACAGAATACTTGACAAACACAAATCTCTTAATTGGGACAACACAATTACACAGGCAGATTTAATTTTGGGCCACGTTGACTATAACATTTACATATTTACTGTCATGATCACATGTTCCTGTCCTTGTTATGCCTCCTGTGTTCTCCTCTCCCCCTCTCACCTGCTTGAGTCCGGAGCTGGGCGGAGTCCTGGCTCCTCCCATGCGCACCTGCAGCCCATTAGCACTAATCCTCACCACCAGCCGTGGATAAGAGTGGCCAGGACCAGACACTTGGTACCAGATCGTCCACATGTCAATGTGACTACTCCAGCTCAGCCTTTTTGAATGTTATACTTGCCTTGTTTCGAGTCTTATTGGATTTTTGCTGCTCCCTCAGATTCCTGCTCTCTGGACCATCCCAGCTCCCGCGCCTTTGGCTTCGTTCCCGCTCCTGTCTCTTCATCCCGGTATTGTCTCGTCCTTGTCTCCTCGTCACATCCTAGACTCTGGCTCTTACCTGCACTCTGCTCTGGCTCCCGCTTCCTGGATCTTACCTGCTTCTCGTTCCTGGCTCCGCTCGCCGTTCCCGTGTCCCCGGCTCCCCGGCTCCCGTCCTGCTCTCCGCCTCCTGCTCCCGCTCACTCCTCGTCCTCACCTGGCTACCATTATTTTGTTGAACATTTTGCACATTATTGTAAATAAACACTGTTAAACCGCTCCCGAGTTCTGTACGTTTGGCCCACCTTTCCTACCCGTTGCAACATTTACATTTTAAATGTTCATAAATGCATGCTTCCCTTTACAAATAAATAAAATAAGAAATTAGAAATATTGCTATAAATGATAATATAGAAACTACTTTATGCCTCACATAAAGGACAGGATAATCCCAGTGAACTCATTTTTAAATAGACAGTCTCATTAAAAGGCCTGAGCTGCTGCAAATGAACTAACTAATAATTAGGCACAGAAGTTGTTTATTCTACCCTCTACAGCTCAAATCTTACATTATTACATAAAAATGGCAAGGGGAAACTGTACACACGATAAATACTGAGCAAAAAAATGATTGTTTCAGCTTTCATATATTGAACAATATTGAGTCAATCGAGTCATATCATGTCATGTCATCGTGACAGGCCTGGATGGGTTTCAAATCTCAGTATTGAAATCGGAATTTGAACAGAGCTACGATTATTTAGCTAACATTTTCTTTGCAAACAACAAATTATCCTAATTCCTTATGCAAAAAAATAATAATCCTGTAGTTTAGACCTTTATAAACATGTTTGGAAACGCATGGGATTCTTATACTGGTTTAGCAGTTAAGATTTTAGTCTTCTCTTCTCTGGACATGTTTAAAATGTTAACTTTAAACAGAATCCTACTATCAAATACAGCAGTACACCCCAAATCATAATCACAAGTGATGAAATGGCCAAATATAGCAAACGCTCCACACAGGGCCGGCCCGGCTTATAAGCAGACTAAGCAGCTGCTTAGGGCCCCCAAGCCACCAAGAGCCAATACATTTGTATTGAAAATAATATAATATGTAAAGTTATACTAGAAACAGTGCTCGGGTGTTTACAGCAGCCTAAATTTCCCTCTATAAAGATTACATTTGTTTTTGTTTTTTTTATATATAGTAGCAAAATATCTGCTGCCTACATTAGTTTTATCTATGTGTTTACACCACCAAGGAGCACTGAGGCCGTTGAAGTACTTCTGAATGGCTGTTTTAAAAGTTAAATTGAAATATTTCGTCTTTTGGTCATATAAATAATACACAGATAGAAACACAATTGGACAAGGTGATGAGGGCTTGATCATAATGTCAAATGTGAGCCCCCAATAGCTGAGCCCAGGAACATCCACTGCCCAGGGGCCCCGAGACACATTATGCTTAGGGCCCCCTGAAAACTAGGCCCTGGCTCCAGAATTTACCGCAACAATATGCACTTGGACAGGATTGGTTGAAATGCCAATCTTTGGATCATTGACAATATTAAATGTATTATAATATTATTGTTAACCTAACAACAATAATTTGTGGTTCACTTGTTGCTCTGTCTGTTTATTAACACAATTATCTTACACCACCAAAATTACTGTCTAATTTTCTGCTACAATAGTGTCTTTTAGTAGAATGGTTAATCCACGTGGGCATGTGCCTTGTTCAGCCGAGAGACAGAGACATTAAACATTAGAAGAAGGCCTGTCATGCAGTGGCTGGATGTGGGCGGCTATTAGGCCATGTGTGAATGTCTTTGCGGCTTCGTCTGTCACACACCAACTTTGACAAACAATTAATGTAATACAGTGTGGATTCAGAGCCTGCCTTGTCATGGTAATGTGTTTGAAAAGCTGCAAGTCAAAAGCAATTAGAGCGATAGAGTGAACAGAGCTGCTTCAAAGAACTACAGCCACACACAATACTGAAAGAATTGTAGTCAGACGGCCGTGGCTAATTCAGATCTATGCCATATTAAAGTTAAGTAATAAGACACAAGGTAGTCATAACGTTAACATGTGAGTCAGTCAAATCATTAAATCAACAAAAGTACAGGTGTGAAGAAGGATTACTTACACTTGGCTTTTGACAGACTGTTGCTGTAGGAATAAAGACTATTGGGAGCGGTTCAAATCGATAGTCTCACCGGCACAAACACAGCAGCCGTAGACACACATAGCCTGCTCCCAATCAATATTTCTGGTGCAATGGCGTTCCCAGTAAACAACATTAATGAATACACATTTGTATCCAGCAAATATCTTGCTCAACAAATCACTACGTACTGTAAGTACTCACGGTTCAACATAGGGCTATGGAAGAAAACAAGAGACCACTGACAAATGATCATGTTTGATATGTGTATTTGTGGTTTGGTTATTTCTTTTAACTGCTGGTCAAATCTGTTCAAATCTGGAGAAAAAGGTTGTGGTAAACGGCACTAACAAATTGGCAATACCTGTCTTAAAACGTAAAAAACAAACTCATTTTTAATGGTTTGCAGTTGTCCGAAGTTATTCCTCTCTTTCCTTATGAATTAAGAGCATCCTAATTATTCACCGCAATGGGTTTGTAGGTGCTTTTCATAACTTTAAGCGACCAGAGCGGAGTTTTGGGAAATATATCTGTACTGCGGTGAGACAAATTTGACTCAAATACATGAAAAAATTGGGTACCGGCCCTTTAAGAATACATTTCCCTAGTCGACTTTTCACTATATTGAAATGTGAAGTCGGATCTAAGCCAGACCTATAAGGAGCAGTATCAAGCTCAAGCCAAGTGCCATGATGACTAGCACACGTCCACACAGGAGGCTGGAGGAGGCAGAACCATGTTAAGGTCCAGGAGGTGAGTGGTCAGGAGATCTGGACAGTACAGAGAGTGCTCAAAACACATTTAGACAGCAGATGGATACGGCACTCTCAAGAAACACCACAAAATATTAGAGCTTTCCCTTCCCATAACTTCACAGAAAGCACTTAAAAAGAATGTATTTGGGAGTATTTTGTGATTACATTACAAAAATATTAATAGTCACATGGGTTATAAGATAGTGTTCTCTTTCCCAAAGCCAGATACACTTAGAGCAGATTAAAGCCTCCAGTGAAATTCCTGATCTATATTCAAAGCATTACACTCTATGTTTATTGTTTTTGAAATAAAGAGCAAAAAGAGAAAATAAAAGTCAAGGTTGATGAATATATTTCTAATGATTATCTTTGCAAAACCTGATTTCCCCACACCAGAACCAATGGGAAACGCAATTAATCCCAGGATGTACTGATAATTAAAATTCCATTTCACTACACTACATGTAAGCCTGTTTGCTCTCACCCATATCTTTTAGTGAGACAAGGTATTTCATAAATAATAAATATCCTTCTTGCATCCGTGTCTTGTGTACTGTATAAGTTGACAGTATGGGCTTCTATTCCCCATTCTACTGCTGTCTTTAGCTCCTGAGCCGCTTCTAAATGGGATGAATATTAATGGGCGTTTCTGCTGGCAGGCAGACAGGGGGAGACTAATGTATATTGCTAATGATACAGTGCTTTCACAGCAACTGCAAAGGTGGAGCATCGAGGAGAATTAAATGTTTGTTGGCTGCCATTCAAATTAACTTGTCTCATACACACAGGCTCTTAGGCACTCACATCAGTGAACGCAGCCACTAAAACCCGGCACATCCAAAAGTCACAATAAATGGGAAAATACATTGCAATAAATATAAATTACAGATCCACTATATGATGAAACATAAATGAACTTCAATTTTTGTAATGAAACAATTTCATAAACAGACATAACATTCTTCACTGGAGGGGATAAAATGCAGATAGTCAATTAGATTTGATTGTGCAAAATAAGCAGGCACTCTATTTATGAGGGTTAGTGTATGAATGACGCAGTAGGAGTGGCAAGAGGGGAAAATGCAGTAGAAGTAGTAATAGTAATATCTACAGTATTAAAAGTCCTCTTGACAAAATGCAGTTATGCGAGTACAATGAGCATCCCTGCTTGATTTTCATATTCTATAATGTGATGATGTCATACTCTCAGGTAAAGGATACATGCCTACTGATAACACACTTTGTCATGAAATACCCAAAAAGTAAATACACAAATGTTAAACCTGGGCCTTTCTCTTAGACTCTAGAAATCACTGTATTACAACAAAAATCAGCATTTTAACAATAGGAATCTTAGTTGCGCACCATCTGTAGACAATATTTTTAACATATAGGATGTTGCGACGTCATCAGAAACCCAGCAATGCACTATATAGGCAGATATAGCAACACAAGACTACAAATTCCTTTAAGAGTGGTGTATCAGAGGCAATCTTATAACCATAAACAAGTGCTCACATAAACACAGTGAGAATGGCTTTTCATTTAAAACCAGTTAGCTTCCTGTTTTACGACTACTTAATAATGGAGCCAGCTCTTTAAAAAGGTACGAGCTCGGTAATGCAGGGGTGAAAGGATAATGAGCAATCAGCACACCTGCCAATTTCTGCTCCCAAAGCTCACTACCCCTATATAAACTAAATACTGCTTTAGTGCCACGAGGATGTGCCATAGATTTACACTAAGCTGTAATCATCTGTACTCTAAAGTCTAGTGCTCATAGTATGTGTACCGCTCACTAAGGACCAAGTTCAGCAGAAGTAGTGAACAAAAACTATGTACAGGACACGTCTGAACCTTTCCTGAAGATTTTTTAGAATGGTATCAGACTACTAAGGCTCACTTCATGGGTAGAGGCAGACAGCACACAGCAGTCTCATTTTTACCTTATAAGAGCTGCTTTTAAAATGTGTCTGTGCTGAGGCAAAACAAATCTTACTTTATTGCATAAAAATAAGGTACAGGTACAGCTCCTTTAAAAAAGCTAATATTATTATTTCTATTGTATAAGAAGGATTTTCAATTATTGTCATTGAGAACTGTAGCATCTTCCTTTTCAAAATCAAGTTTACATTTTTAGTCAGGGAGTCAGAGAAATTGTCCAAAGCTGAAATATTAATCATAAGTAATTTGTTTTATGTAAAAATAGGTCAAATTTGGATCCAAAAGTCCAAAACAACAATAGACCCAACACAGGACTGCAGTCTTCAGGCCATCATCTACCGATATTGTGTCAAAAACTCCAATTATATTGAGGAATTATTAAAAGGCAGAGAAAACAAAGAGAAAGAGGAAAAATCAGGAAAAAGGACAGCCCCAACCCGGTGTGAGCATTTTGAGCAGCAGCCTGGAGGCGATACAAATGCTTCCTGACAGGATCATGTCATACTGGTGGTGCCTGTGTCCTTGTGTACACAGTGTCACTCATAATAACACGGATGAAACCAGGGCCGTCTGCAGCTCAGGAGAATCACATATTCACCAAGTCATAAACAGGTAGACAAAGAGAGAGACTTTTATTAAAAGACTAGTAGCTTTGAGAGAGATGGCTGGGTATGACTATACGGCTTTCATGCATGTGGAGGACCATTTTACACAAAGACAAGTGGTTTGGAAATGAAATGAAATTTGACATGACAAAAGACTACAATTCAGTTTAATGCCAATCCACCCCTGCTTCAATTTGCCATCTGAAAATGCAGTTTTAAAGCTGTATGTGTGCCCAAAAATGTTAAAATATTAAAAGTTATGTAGATTTGAATACTTGCTTGTTCTTTTGTGGTTTGAAAACCAGGTATCCTAGTTTTGGGGGGAAAAAACAAAAAGAAAAGGTAACTAAACTAACTATAACCAGCAGAAATAACTAAAAAAACGAATAGTCTCTAATAATAATTAAAGGGCCCATGTTAAACTATTTCTTGATGTATTCTCTAAAATCATTTAGCTGGTTTTAGCCCTGGAATCTCTACTAATTAAACTTGAAAACAACCACTATATGACATCACAAGGTGGAACAAAACATTTTTAGCTTTGGAGATGCAGACAGACTAATAATACAGGGTTACTCAAACATGTGTGAATGAAACAAAACACAAATCTGAGTCAATTTTGTGCAATATAGGCTCTTTAACTTGAGTAACAGAAAAAGTGTCTGTGAACCATCAGTAGTACCAATCCCACAATCTGAGAACTCCTGTCTTACCAATTTTAGAAATAGACTTCCTCACAGTACCGTATACAATCAAATGTGCCCAAACACGGCATTATTGGAGTGTTATATTGTTGCACCAGCCCCTATAGCCTTGTTCCTGAATGCACAAGTGTTTGAAATCTCTACAATAAATCCTTCATAATGTTGGTTTTGAAAAAGGCAGGAAGAGGCGAAGAGGTGTGCAGCGGACGAGGAAGAATCACAATGTAGCAGAGTGTGAGCTTTTAAAGAGAGAGGGGCGAGAGGAGGGACGTGAGATAAGAGACAGGAAGGATGTAACAGGGCTGCTTTCTTCCACTGGGCCTCATTAATTCAGCCTAATCAGATCATATAACGCTGAGAAAACACTTGTGATATCCCGACAGGACGGTCGCTGTGTGCTTAGTATTTTTAGTGGATGGATTTCTGTTGTGGAGGTGAAGGACAGGGGTGTGCGGTCACATGTTATGTTAAGAATCTGATGATGTCACAGGAATGATGAAGGGGAGGAGTCAGTGTTAAGGTAGACAAGACAAAAATGCCTACATAGTTCTACTTCTGGAAATAAATGTCTATAAATAATCGTATGTCACACATTTAAAGCCCTGACAGAGGTTTGTGACCATAAGATTTGTGAGTTTGGATGGTAATGTTAACTTTCCATTCCCAGCTATTATTACTATTATTATATTATTATATCTTGTTTGAAATTGTTAATCACTGAGGCAGCAGTCCATGAAACCGATGGTTATGATTACGCTTGCTAGATTCTCGGCCTAGACTGCAGCCCCTAATTTGATCATGAAAAAATTGGGCACATTTAAGGGCCTCTATTCAATTTTGAACCATGAGTGAAGAATGTGTTTTAGTCTGAGCTGTGAGCCCTGCCTATTTCATCCCTCCTCTCACTCTGACATTAAACCATGGAAGAGAAACAACTGTCTGTGATAGTCATAGCCAGTTGGTTATTGTCCAACAAAGTCCCAGATCGGATATAATTGTCTGTTCCTGTTGGTTGTTTCCTTATGGTTCCCCCAACTAGATGTCTATCAAAATGTATAGGCAATATCATTCAGTGTCATTTTTGTCACAAATAGCTGCTTTTATAATATACCATATGGAGTAAAAGGCATTATCTTGAACTAAATTAAGCAAACGTTATGTACAGACACTTTAAATAAATAACCATACTATTAACATTAACTATCCATGTTTTTAATTATTTGGGAGCTTAAGAGGCCTGAGGGCCAGTTACAGCAGTATCCACAATTTATCCTGACTGTAAAGATACACATTAACAGCATATTTCTCCCATCTCACTTAACAGTACAGATTTGTGATGCTGTGAACACAAACTACAGTCAAAATCATTTAAACTTGCAAAACAGAGCAATCCCTGGCTGTTCCTGTGTGCTGTTTTGCCTGGTAGAAAGCTGCAGACAGTTTGGATGTTCCTGCGCGTGAGCATAGCCTTCTCACAGTCTTAATAATCTGTCTGAAAACATTGTGTCCAGTCCCAGCCCTGGAGGCTTTGCACACTGCTCCATCCATTTGACTGGGACACAGAAACAAAGAGGAGACGAGATGGACAGAGGGGCAGATGGGAGGAGATTCAGGAGAGAGAGGGGGGAGTCAGTCTGTTTGGAGCTGACACGGCCTGTATGTTTAGCTAAATCCATTTTCAGCTTACATCTCTCACAGCGGACAGGTCGGAGGTGGTGACGCTCTGACTTAAAGAAGACTACATCCATTTGGTCTTCTTCAGTAAACACAACAAGCTCAGAGGGGACACCCATGCTTCCAATGGAATCCATCATTGTTTGGTGTAACGGATGACAAATGACGTTTTAAACATATTGACCATCTATCTTGCAATAATTACATATGGTTTTACTATAATACCTTGAAAAACAGGATTTGTGAGAGTGCTTGCCTCTCTACAGATCTGATCAGTAATGTTGTTTGGCGGCATCACCTGCCTGATTCCATTGCCATACAATTCATGCCATACTGCTGTTGAATAAAACATGAAACCAAAATTATAATAGATTCTATGTGACCTATAAAGGCAGGTTTGGGCATCTTAAATCTAAGTATATCCAAATAAGAAGGAAACAGTGTTGATCTCAGATAACCAGGTCAACACCAAACAAAGCAATCACAAGACTAATCTGCATCAACACATACTCCACACTACTCTGAAATACATAATGCAATGCCAAACAGCTTGGCATCTTTGTTCTCTTGAGTCTTCCTCTTTTTATATCAGAATGACTGGCCTTATTTGTGGGGAGTCGGCTCCCCGCTGAGCCCGACGTTGTCTGAACCAGGCAGGGGTTAGGGTGCAGAACTGGGGAAGTAGATGCCATATGACAGATGAAAGATGATGATGAAGCCAGTTTTGGGGTGTCGGCGTAAAAATTGCGGGTTAATGAGCAAAAGACGAAGGCGCAGAAGATGGAGAAAGGGGTAGTTTGTAGTGATCCTGCCCAAGACTACATCAATGAACACACAGGGGAATGACCCTTTAATAGTACGCCAACATTTGGACTCAAAACACACAGCATCACCAGGGACACGACCATGATTGAAATTCTGTACGGTCGGCAAAATGTCTACCCGCCTCTCCCCCACTCATAATGTTCAATGTTAAAAATTCATTACAACAAAAAACATCGGTAACTGCACTCTTCCGATGATTTGTAAGCATTTTGTTCAGCTGTGTGGAAACCTACAAACCCAGATTCCATGTTTACAGGGTACAAAAATGGCTGTGTGAGATGACCTAATTATTAAAGAAAGAGAAGGAGCGCACACATGCAGAGATGTTTAGCAGGCATGTAAGTGTTCAGACTAGACCCCATTAATTCAGCTCATTTAGCCCCAGTTCAGCCATTTAATATAAGCCTGCCCCAAAGCTCACCACGCAGCACCAGCCCCCACTGTTAAAGCTCTCCCTTCCTCCACGATTCTTTATTTACAGGCAGGCTAACAGCAGACTTTGCTTTGGTTCAAATGTATCACATTTTCATTGTCTGTGAGGTCTGCAAACAAGAGTAAAGAAGTTATCTGTTATGAGTTTGGGCAAATCTGGAAGTGCCTAAGACTTTGGAAGTTGCCAAATGAGGATTTTAGAGTTAGGATGTGAACATTTACCACAGTTACATTTATTTTTAGTAATACTTTGCAGTTACATTTACATTTTTGCCAAACACGTAGCCTAGCTGGATTTCTTTGTACGTCTTTAACCAGTAAAAAGTGTGCTAAATGCAAATAAACATGAATCTACGCCATTAAAAACCCATGAATATTGCTAATTTGAATTTAGCTGACAGACTAATAGACAACATGGGGCTGCAGAGTTGGTGGTAGTGATTTGAGGATGCCATATACAGTGGGGCAGACGCAAATGAGGATTAGACAAGTGTTCTCCCCTCCTCTTCCCCTCTTTCATTAAAGTACCTCCGAGGTGTTTTTAGAGGCTGCTGGAAATAAGCCGATTTCCCAGCTCACAAGGGCTCACCCACTGCACATTAACAGGACCCTGAGTCAAAAAAAACGCGCGCAAATTACTCTCACTGTCAGTCACGGTGCTATAAGCAGGGCTATGAGCAAAACCAGGGTTAAAAATAAGGAAAAAGACAGAGGGATGGGTTAGATAGAATGATACAGAACAACTGGCGTGGATTCAATTAGTTTGAATGAAGATGAGAGCACTCAGAGCTTATCTGGACAGTGCTGGTATAAAGCTGGAGTTAGACAGTTCATATGTGGAAGGGTGATAGTCGAAAAGCGCTATGGTGCTATAAAGCCAAGATGTAGATAAACTAATAACTTGGATAAGAGTCACACAATGGTACAATCCACTACACACACAGTTTAGGACATTTTTCTGATCTGCAAAACCACAAAACTAAAGAGAGAGGGACAGAGAAATATATAAAACATTTCCGATTGGCTAATGTCTCTTTGTGAGCTAAAGTGGGGGCCAGTAATGAAATTTCTTGTCACAAAAGCTTATATTGCACAAAGGGAGGAGAGAGAGAGAAGGGCCAGGGGAAAAGGAGACAGCAGACGAAAGAGGAGAGTTATTTTAAATGTGTGGGAGAAGAGGCCACTACAGTCCACAAGGCACAAGAGCTACAGCAGCAGACTACCAAATCAGCACCATGGACAGCTCCACATAAGGAATACTGTATATCTCTATGGCTCTGTTATGTCTGCAATATTAAGCAGCCTACACGTGTCTTCAGACAGTTTTTGAACAAGAAAGAAACAAAAGGGAGTACTGTGTGATCCATTACTAATCTTTTTTGGAATTTCTTTCTAATAGCAATTTTTTCTGACAAGAATTGCAATTGATTAGATTTGCAATGTATATTTAAAAAGTAGGATTTTGTTCAGAATTCATATTGTAAAAATCTCCAGGAGCATTACCATTTGAGCAATGAATTATAAACTAATGTAAGAATCTAAAGAACTTCAGAAATTTTTTGTAAATCTAAAATTAGACGTATAAGTAAATTTATTCAGGATATTTAGTTTTTTGCACAACTCCAGCCTTTGTGATTTCATAAGTGTGCCAAACCAAATTGTAATTTTAGTTCTGATTTATTGTGCTTAAACAGCGCTAAAATTAAAAAAAATTTAAAAAGTTTTTGTTTACATCATTGCAACCGATAAAGACAAAAATTATTATGTGATTTCCATCAGTGAAGACAACCAAGCTCTGTTATTCCAAACTGAAGCACGCCTTTGATTCCTTTATCAACAATGAAACATAATTCAAACTTTATATTTATCAGGCCGAACTTCCTGTTTAACACAGCCCATAGAAAAAAGACCAAAAAAGATAAGGCTATCAGCAAAGCCCGGGCGATAGAGACTCACCATCTCAGCTTAGTAAAATACCAAAGGAGCACCGCAGATGATAATACCAACCCTCAGTGGGGTCTTTAGTAATCAAACATAATTATCCTTGTCACCATGTTCGCAAACACACTGATAATCACGCTACCATCCACGCACATACATTTACCCACAAACTAATCCAGGCAGCCTACACAAGGATTCTTACTATTGATTCAGTTGCATTCCTTTATTAAAATCCCAGCCTCTTGGAGCACTATTCATTTTGTAGGCCAGTTCTCTACTATCCCACCTTTATTTTGTACCCCGTTTTTGCCATTTCGCTAGATCTCCTCAATCTCCCAACCTTGCCTGGTGGTACTTTGCCATCTTGTCTACATGTCTTCTATGATGGTTCTTCTTTGATTGCTCATTTGTCTCCTTTCTACACCCTGCCTGCGTCCTAGCCCCCCCATTTCTAACAACGCGCCCCTCCTCCTCCTCCTCCTCCTCTCATCTCCAGTCTAAGCTAAGTCGACCATAGAGCTCCAATGCTGACAGGACCTTCTCAAATGTCATCAGCATCAACTGTGAATCTCAATCATCTGGGACAGCAGCGGGGTGGGGGCTCTTAGACTATGGGAGTAGTGGGGGAAGAAGGGGGTGCAGAGATAGCTTGCTGAATTAGATTGCATTTTCTCTATGTCATTTCATTTCCCTCCCCCTCCCTCTCTCCACTATCTCTCAAAATCCTATTGTAGACATTAACTAAAAAGCGCCGTGGTGTCTTGCCCGGAGCGCCGCTTGCGTCCGGGTGACATTTTGACAGAGTGGGCCCCGGGCTTGTTGTGCTAAGTTTTGCCGTGACGCTGACTACACAGATGGGATCTATAATTGTGTGGAGCTAGCCAGTTAGCTTCCACCGGAGACAGTCAGGAAGCAGGAGAGACACTTCTTAAGACGAGTGTCTGCTCAAAGGGCCATTGTCTGGTATTATAGCTGGAGGTGACGGGGCTATTAAAATGCATAGTCTGAGCACCGCAGCATGTGTGGGTATGTGTATGTCTTTTGGCTATAATCCAATCTCAAACCTGTGTGGAGCCTCTCTACCTCCTCCTATTTCCTTGTGTCTCTGCAGAATAAATCTTTAATGGCGGTTTTTATTGTCACTGATCAGCATTCAGCTCTGGCCGTGTTTACGCAGCCTCCACGCACGCACACACCTCACCTGTCCCTCCTTCTGACTTGATTGTACCAATTTCACTGCTGCTGCAACCAATCCTCCATTTTATCATACGCACAAATCACCATAAAACTCTGTACTCTCACTTTCCTATGGCTCACAGCACACCCAAAACACAGCTATTCTCTCCTTTTTGTATTTTGATATTTTATCCCAGCGAGAGTCAGTGTTCAGGAGCAGAAAGGTGCTGTGCTGCAAATGTAAATCCTGATTGGGGTCCTTCCTCTGCGGGCCGAGGCAGAGGGAAGTTTGTGAAAGCGACACCATGCAGACAATGACAGGTGAGAGAGGAGCTATGATTGATGCGCACCCGGTGTATCTGTGTCCGTGTGTGTGAAACTGTATTCTTCTCTGAGGGACAGTAGGGAATGTGCCATACTGCAGTATAGCAAATACAAACTAAAGTAAAATGACCATCTTGGGTACAGTACTAGCAACATAAAAATGACAACTTAAACACAGTAAAAAAAAATAAAAATAAAAATGAATGTACAATGCTGCAAAGAGAGATCATACTTCTTTCAATCTTTCTCTCAGGTTAGCCACAGCAAATCATCTACCTCTTCACATGCTCTGACTTTACACATACATTTGGACTTTTCATGCACTTAACAAATGTCTTTGAGTCTCAGAATAGCACAAATACTAGACTGATCTACAATCTGTGATCTGATAACAGGCACACTGCCTCTGAATTATTTTTGAAACAATGTCATTTGAAGGATCATCATTTATTTCCTTAGGAGTGGGATATAGTGGCAGAGGTAGATAATCCATAATTTCAAATCACAATAGAGGAGCCCATTGTCTTGTTAAATTGCTGGTGTATTGCCTATGATGCCCTGAACTAATAAACTATGACATTCCCTGCCCTTGTAAAGAGAAGTTTAAAGATTAGTAAAGCAAGGCACTATAATCTGCCATAACTGACAACTGAATTGTGAAACAAAAATCTTCTCTCTCAATTATGTCCTGACCACGAAAAAACTGAACATTTTGTTTTTCGAAGCAAATCTATGTCAGAAAGTTTGGAAAGTGTTTGTAACTGAGAGCATTTCAAATCATCAACCACAACATGACTTGAGCTTCTGTAATACAGTGTCTTTTACCAGTACTGGCATAGATCAAGGCCATTATAAAATTATTAGGGTCCAATTTTGGCCTATTTTATTTTAGTATTGACAAATGTTCATTGAGTATCTAGTTTTGATATTAGTTTCAGTATTAATGTCTGGGTATAGATTTTTCGCTAATGGTCATTATCGACAACAGTATGCATGGATAGCGTTGTCTCACAATAAGACGGGTTTGCTGGGTTTGATTTCTGAGCTGGGTGGAGTTTGCATGTCCCCCCCTTGTCTGGTAGGGTTTCCCAGGTTGCTCCAGTTTCCCTCATGAACCAAAAACATGCACATCCTCCAGATATATTTCTGACTACACCCTGCTCAGATCTGGAGAAGGGTCCCTGGGCACTGGACTGTGGTTGTCCACTGCTAAAGGCAAGTTGCCTCAGCTGCATTGAAGGACAGATCGAATAACTTAGCTAATGTTATGGGAGATTCATTAATTAACAATGGACACAAAACTATGCAAAACTGTTTTTTTCCTGACATTTGGGTTGCCACAATGGGGACAGTGTTGTTTACACAGTATTTTCATGTAGCACTGATGAAGAGTGAGTGTGTCCAGGTGTGTTTGTGAATGAGATACATAAACACAGCTGCAGTTCAAATGGACCAAGAGGAGGAGGAGTTGCAGAGGAGAGTCCTTGCTGCAGGGAACAGCTCTCCACAAAAGCTCTGTAGGTCTCTATCCAGCATATCAACACAGGCAGCCTCCCAGGGCCAAACACACATGTATGAAGTATGCGACTATGGGAGCACATATACAGGCCCACTCACATTACAGGGAGAGAGAAGAAAGTGAGGCTCTCCAGGGCTGGAACTGACAGTAATACAGATGAATACTTAAGTAAGATTGTCACAAACCAATAGACAGAATTTTGACTTTCCCGACTATGTCAAAGCATTATAAATGTGTGGATGGGACCAATGATGGATGAAGAGAAAGAACAGTGTAGTAGTGGCAGCAGTGGGAGTAGAGTTAGAAGTAGTAGAGGTATAGGTGTGGAAGGTATAAGTCAGATAACTTAGCTAATGTTAAGGTTGATTCATGAATTAACATGGACACAAGACTAGGACGTTTTAAAGAAAATTGATAATGGGTCCTTCAAGGGGATGGCCTATCCATTGATTAACAGTAGCTCCAATAGGTTAACAAACTACTCATTTTTTTCTCAACAAATACTTTATGATATATATATAATAGTATCTATCATAAACCATCCAATGTGTACTCCATTGCATTAAATGTACTCTGTTTTGACTGCTGAATTGTCAGACCATCTACATATCGTGTCCCATGTTAAATTCCTGGACAATTGCCACTCTCACCATTCTAACTGGGTCAATCCATCATCTATTCTACTGGGGGGGAAGGGTAAAGATGCACGTTTTTGCTGAAAATGGAGGAGGAAGCCAAGACCAGAAACAAGCTACAACTGGTGAATCTAGGGCAGATGCTACAAGGAACGGAGGAGGTATGGAAAGAGTGGAGAGGGTGAATGGATAAAATGCCGTAGTGTAGCGAATGATCGGAGGGAAGGAGGTTGAGAGGAGATGGAGGTGGAGAGGACAGTGCTTTCATTAGTGAGATTGATTAGATGAACGGAGAAGCTAACAGCCTCTCTGCTCTTTAGCTAAATGCCATCTCTGGGCCTATCAGCACCCACTCCAACAACAACATAAATTAAGGACAAAGCCTAGAGGAACAAGGCAACAAACATAAGCTAGCCATTATCATCATATAGTCACTTCAGTATGGCGGTCAGAAAAATACAGAAGCGGAACTTTACTTAGTATTGGCTATCCAATCCATTACTAATAAATATATTTTACATGCATGCTTATAATTGCCTGTGTATGAAGTTTGCCCTTTGTGGCTGACCGATCTATTAGGAGTAGTGTCGCAATACTACAAGTTCTAACTCAAGTTTGATACCAGGAAAAGGCTTGATACTTAATACTGATTTTTTTACCACATGATGATAATAATGAATATGTCATTTCAACACAAATATTATTGTTATTATTATCATCATTATTATTATTATTATGATGATGATTATTATTATTATTATTATCGGTAAAAAAAAAAAAAAGGTCACACACTCTAATATTTTGTTGGACCGCCTTTAGCTTTGATTATTGCACATTCACTCTGGCATTGTCTGGATAAGCTTCTACAATGTCAAAAGATTTATTTCCATCCAGTGTTGCATTCATTTTTTACCAAGATCTTGCATTGATGATGGTCGAGTCTGACGCTGCACAAAGCTTCTCCAGCACATCCCAAAGATTCTCAATGGGGTTAAGGTCTGGACTCTGTGGTGGCCAATCCATGTGTGAAAATGATGTCTCATGCTCCTGAACCACTCTTTCACAAGTTGAGCCCGATGAATCCTGGCATTGTCATCTTGGAATATGTCCGTGCCATCAGGGAAGGAAAAATCCATCATTCACCTCATCATTCAGTATATTCAGGTAGTCTGACCTCATTCTTTGAGCACAGACTGTTGCTGAACCTAAACCTGACCAACTGGAAGAGGCTAGTACCTATTTGCTTAGTTAGATCCAGGTGGCGACTTTTGTTTTGTTTTTTTTGGTCAGGCAGTGCATATTCTTTTCTATTCTGTAATCAAGATCATTCTAAAACCTCTTCGGGTAAGGGCCAACGCCCGATAACATTTTCAGTACTGATGCTTGTTCATCAATACAAGCATGAGTTCTTCTTCTAGTATTGATACAAGTTTTAGTATCAACTATTGCCTGGGTAAATTCTTTTTGATTACTGGTTAGTACAGTCCAGGGTGCAAGTAAAAGTGCTTGGAATTTGGCAAAAACGTGCTTGAGTCACATATATTTGTATGAAAGGGCACTGCAATTTAATATTTCCTCCTGCCTCTGTCTGCACAGGTGAGCATGGGTTGTTTCTGGTGTCGTTCAGTCCTCACTGTGTGTTTAGCCACAGGTGAAAGGAAAGATCACCACCTATTGGAAAGAAAGTGTGCGTGCGCATATTCACATGGCTCTGTCCCTTGAAGCACGTTGGACTCACATGGCTCAGGGTGCGTGTTTTGAGGTATATGATGCGCGGTGTTTTGTGACAAGGCTGACCCAAAAGTGAAATAAACAGAACTAAATCTATTTTGCACTGGAGTCGGTCCACAGAAAGTAGCAACATGTGTGAAAACAGCCTCCCAAGTCTCAGTGTCTTGTAAAACTATGTTGCTAGTAAGCCCTGGTTTGAAAGTCAAGGCATCTGACCTGACCCAAAGGTGGAAAGCCATGAGTAGTACTTGAGAATATTTGCTATTGACACTAGTACCTGTACCATTTTTCTCCCCTTTGTATCTTTACAGATATTTTACTGTAAGGTATATGGCGCTATGGCACATTGATAGGTTAAAAAGGCCCTTGAGAAAGTGAAGCCTGCACCCAATTCCCCCTGAATTATAATAAAAACGCAGTGAAAGCGCACACAGCCGCTAATGACATTCACCCATCCGGAGGGCTTCTTCCTAAAATGTTCCCTTTTACATGGAAACTTAACAAGTGTGAATTAGAAAGGTTAAGAAATCATCCACACAGGCGCTCTAACAAAATGTGTGTCCCAGCTCAGATGGTGAGGGGAAAGGAGGTGGGGTGAGGGGTGGGGGGGGGCAGGGTCCTAATTGAAAAAGACTCAGTGGTGCGTTCCCTTCCAGGAGTGAAGACAGCACAATAAGGTAATTAAAAAGTGTGGAGCGATATGGCGGCTTTTATCTGCAGTGTCGTATGCTGACTGATAGATATTTTACATAAACAAATCATATTTCAAGGCTTATTAACTAGATGCCAGCATGTGTTCTTGTGTGGGTTCAGTTCGCGAGAGAAAGGCGAAGAAGTAAAATATCACTAAACTACTGCGACTGTTTGGTGCCCCCTGCATAAGTATTATTTAATAACACTCATTCACTGTGGTATCTCTATTCATTCTACAGATTAAAAAGCATTCATTGTCCGTCATCTGTCTACTTATGCCTTATCTTCCAGCGTGCTGTCTGACAAAACCCTACACTGGCTTCCTGGGGCCTTTTTTCACACATTTTTGACATGACAGAAAGAAATGCATTTTCACAGCTGCTGCTCCCAAATAAAATCATGGTACACAACTCTAATGGAATATGTAATTAGAACTGAGTAATGCGTATTCTGGATTCTGTAGTGTTTCCCTGTGCAATTAAAGTACTTCTTTAGTGTCCACAAAGGCACACAAACAGTAACAATATACAGATAGCACTATGTTCACTCAGTGCCACTATAGATGTTTAAGAGTTAGAAAACCTTATTATAGAGCTTTGGTGATTATCTTGCATTAGCTACCAATAAAACCATTATCAAAAAGGACTTTTCAACCAGATGCAGAAATACAGACAGTGCTGTCACCATAGAGTGTGCAATGCATGGAATTGCTCGGCTAAAAGGCCTAAAAGGCATTTGTCCTATCTAATTCAATCCTCAAATGCTGTTAAAAGCAGAATATGTCCACCACAATAAAAGAGCCCACTGCAAACGTTTTCATCTAAAAAACCCTCCAAGATTGCAACTCACATATGAATTGCTAACATTTTAGTGACAGAGAGATGCCCTTATGGTTTTAAGTTTGAGATGTTGCTTTCCCTCTCAAGGGGCCTTCCAGCTCATACAGTTCCTATTTAGGGCCAAAAGTTATTGACCAGTGCAATGCAGACACGACTGACATGACACGAGCTGCAATTTAGGAAACACTTTGGTTATGTCATACTGACCAAAACACAAACCTATATCCTAATGTCTCTTTATAGATCTCACCTTCTATTCTATTATTAAAGTACCTGCAAAGGATTTTTTCATGTATTCACAAAGTACAGATACATTGTATAAGCAGCTCTTGGGGTCAAAATAGACACTGAACTCCACTCTGGCCTGTGAAAGTTGTGAAAAGCACTGTAAATGATTACGAATACCAGAATGCATGAGGTAAGTGAGAAATAACTTCGGTCAATGGTCACATTTTTATATAGCACGTTTGCACCTTCAAGGCATTCAAAGCTCTTTACATCAAGGAAACACTCACCCATTCACACACATGCATACCTAGTGTACGCAGATACTGGGGGCAAGGTGGGCTACGTGTTTTGCCCAACAACACAACAGCAATATTCATCTGGGCTACTGTTTTAAGACATTAACAAGGAGATATAGCCCATTGAACTTCCCCTGTCAGCGGTCACGCCATTCCTGATAAGCATTCAAAACATAGGCACAAAATGTCTCTAAAAGAAATAGCATTATCTTGTAATTACCAGGCTTTCCAGGCAATATTTTACATGTGTTTGGCTCTTATCTTGCAGGCCATAGTTAATTATGAACCATGTGTGACTCAGAGGGCATCTCATGTGCCAGAAGGCAGACACTGTCGAGACCAGCACTCACCTCTCCACTCTCCTACAGTCTTCTTCACTTCGGGGAGCACGTAGTTTTGCTCTATTAAACCTGTAATGAGATGCAAATTAGATGCAATCCCTCCCAGAAGAGCAGACTGCTAGAGGGAGGGTACCTGATGTCACCCATAGAACGGCGTAGCCCCACAGTACACGACATGGAGAGCCTGTGCCTATGAGTAAGACAAGGAAAGGCCTCTCCATTGATTTGCGGCTGCAGAAAAATGTTTTTGATTTATCTTGGACAACGGAGCAGAATGGGACCTTCAGTATCAGTGCATGGCAGAAAAACTCAGGGCAGGAAAAATAATACCCTCAATCTGTCCTCTGTATAGCTTCAGATAGAAGGCAGAGAGGAGAGAGAGGTAGGAGGCGAGGAGAGGAGCAAATGTAAGGAAAAAGATGGAAAAAGGCGCGGAGGGAGGGGGAGCGCTGGAGTGTGATGCAGCCCATGCCTGTTGACAAGAGAAAAATACACCTTTCACTGAGAAATAAAGCCTCGCCTCCCTTACTGCAGCATGGGCTCTGACACAGGCTCATCGGAGACTGCCTCTCCACTGCAGCGGCAACTCCACACTTCAGGAGATTCAAATAAGATTGGCACGGTGCTGACATGAAAAACTAATGGAGATTCAGACGGGAAACTGCCACATATGGGTAAAGGGAGGAAAAAGTGATGCAAGTCCAAAGCAAAGTCAAGAAGTTACAGTATACCTGGGTGATACGGCGAAAAAAGGAATTATGATTTTTTTTTTTTCTCCCTCATATCAATTTTCAATTCAATTTTTTAAATGTTTAAAAGACAAAATAAAAACAGCATTCAGTATTGATTTCATTAACATGAAGAATACAGTTTATTAATTACATTTGACACAAAAATAGCTGAATTTCTTATCCCAAAGTCTAAACTCTGCTGCTAATCACATTTTACTGATAGATTATTGGCTGTGGACCTCATGATTCAAAATACCAAATCTTATCATTGAAAGTTTTTGCTGAATCTCGATTAAGATTACATTTTTTGGGCCAGTTGTGGGTTAGACTATACACTGAGGATGAGACTGATGAATGAATCATCTGTATTTTAATTCAAGATTGAAAGAAATTCCTGAATTTTTATCCTTCAATAGTGTTTTCCTCAACTGTGGTATGAGGGGTCTGTTGCAGTTCTAGTCTTTGTCTAATTTACATTTAGATTTCATTTAAGTTTCATTTTCAATTTTTGTTATCCCTGGGTTAGTCCTCATTCTTGTTATTCTAGACTTAGCTTAGATCTGGTGATGGTACTGATCAATAGTCCCAAGCCTGACAAATAGATCACAAAACGCATGCAAAGCTGAAATACCAAAAGTTTGCTGAGACAATACAAAGCTATAAAACTGTTTTATAACGTACTGAACAGAAAAAATACGACTCTAGGAGCGCAGTGATCCTGGCATTTGCCTTGCACCTCTGTCCAACTGTTTTCCCTCAGGGGGCCAGTTTAATCTCAGCTGTGGCGTACAGATAACTCCTATGCATTGTTTGGGCCGGGCCTCTGGACTCTGTAGACCAAGGCCATACATGGGACATCAACAGCTGAACATAAACACGCCAAGACCAATGCAGTAAAATAGTGGTTGAATGTAAACCTGTCTTTGTGTCACTGTAGTCTTCAAATCTTTTATGTCTCCTAGTCTGGATTCCCTCAGTATTTGTGTATTTGTACTTAGATAGCATAAATATGTTGTGAAATGTGCACCTGTATTGCAGCACTGGCCTAGTTTCCAGATGATTTACTATTATGTATCTAATGTGCTGCATTTTCTAATGGCCTGCTGCGCTCAGACACAATGTTGATGTTTCTCTGTATGTACGGCCCGTCGCCCGCTGCGCGCTGAGCCGCAGCCGAGGTTAAGTGACTTTCTCAAGGGTATGGCTCCGAGTTTGGGGGCTGCAGACACTGGGACCACTAGATCACTCTCCTCATGACCCAAACTCACAAAGAGACCGTGCACCCAGAGCCGACCACTATTATTTAACTAACATTTAGCATATTAATGTTTTGGCACACGATGGATAGCATTACAGTAACATTCTACAGTGCAATAATATATAATACAAAATGGAGGGCAGCTAAAAATAATATTGTTTATATGCAGATTTTTGAGGTAATATGGTAAGTTCTAGGGTCGAGTCACTAACTACTAACAAATGATCAGCTCAACATTTGTGAATTTACATTTTAGATCTGTTAACAGTGTTCTCAACTAGATAATCTAATTCTTGCTCCCATCTGAAATATGCCATGAAATCCAAAAGCATAAGTTCTATTTTTGACTGCTAGACCCAAGAACGTATTGTATTACAACAAAAATCTGCATTTTAACCATATTAAGTCTAGCTGTCCACCATCTGTATTAAATATCATTGGTCTATAGAATGATGTGATGTCATCTGAATCCAGATATTTGGCAATGTCTTGGTAAAATAAAATAGCACACTCTTAATATACAGCCTCATAGAAAACACAGATCTAATTTGTATTGTGATATACACTCACTGAAGAATTATTAGAGAAACACCATACTAATACGGTGTTTGAGACCCCCTTTCGCCTTCAGACTGCCTTATTTCTATGTGGCATTGATTCAACAAGGTGCTGAAAGTATCTTTACAAATGTTTGGCCCATATTGATAGGAGCATCTTGCAGTTGATGGAGATTTGTGGGATGCACATCCAGGGCACGAAGCTCCCCGTTCCACCGCATCCCAAAGATGCTCTATCGGGTTGAGATCTGGTGACTGTGGGGATCACTGTAGTACAGTGAACTCATTGTCATGTTCAAGAAACCAATTTGAAAAAATGATTCGAGCTTTATGACATGGTGCATTATCCTGCTGGAAGTAGCCATCAGAGGATGGTACATGGTGGTCATGAAAGGATGGACATGGTCAGAAACAATGTTCAGGTAGCCCGTGCCATTTAAACAATGCCCAGTTGGCACTAAGGGACCTAAAGTGTGCCAAGAAAACATCCCCCACACCATTACACCATGAGGCATGATGGATCCATGTTCTCATTCTGTTTACGCCAAATTCTGACTCTACCATTTGAATGTCTCACAGAAATCGAGACTCATCAGACCAGGCAACACTTTTTCCAGTCTTCAACTGTCCAATTTTTGGTGAGCTCGTGCAAATGGTAGCCTCTTTTTTTCCTATTTGTAGTGGAGATGAGTGGTACCCGTGGAGGTCCCTCTGCTGTTGTAGCCCATCCGCCTCAAGGTTGTGCGTGTTGTGGCTTCACAAATGCTTTGCTGCATTCCTCGGTTGTAACGAGTGGTTATTTCAGTCCACGTTGCTCTTCTATCAGCTTGAATCACTCGGCCCATTCTCCTCTGACCTCTAGCATCAACAAGGCATTTTCACCCACAGAACTGTCGCATACTGGATGTTTTTCCCTTTTCACACCATTCTTTGTAAACCCTAGAAATGGTTGTGCATGAAAATCCCAGTAACTGAGCAGATTGTGAAATACTCAGACCGGCCCGTCTGGCGCCAACAACCATGCCACGCTCAAAACTGCTTAAATCACCTTTCTTTCCCATTCTGACATTCAGTTTGGAGTTCAGGAAATTGTCTTGACCAGGACCACACCCCTAAATGCATTGAAGCAACTGCCATGTGATTTGTTGATTAGATAATTGCATTAAGGAGAAATTGAACAGGTGTTCCTATAATCCTTTAGGTAAGTGTATTTCCTTATGGATAGATTTTAATTTTAAAAAGCCACTGTTCCTCCCCCTTTTAAATAGTTTAATCTGACCCTGCTACAGAAATATCACAGTGACACTGAAGCTCTTTATGTCCACTATAAAGAATTAATGAACTAAAATGATTAAAAAATGTGACCTTTGAATGGTCAAAAGTCCTCAAATGGTGTCCATTACTTAAACCCAAACCAAATTGCGCCTCTGGGATAAAGGCCCCTTGAACCTTGATGTTATAACAGAAACTCAGATCAGAAACAGATCACAGTGTCATATCTCACTCAGGCAGTCGAGAGATAATCTAAGCACCTAGTTCAATAAGAGCTGCATTTGACTTCACACAACCAAAAATTGAAGGAAATCAACCTTATATTAAGGGAGGCCTTAACAAAATGCTCCAGTCTATGGATAAAGATAGAGTTGTTGGCTGAAATGTTCCTTTTTTATTTTTTTTTCTGTGTTCCTTCAGATCTGATTTTGTTTTCTAAGTTTGTGTATTCTGTCATCTCAAAGAAAAGACTTGTTCATATCGCCTTCTAGACTCACATTGATTATTTGAACCACTTTATTTAGTTGGGAGTTAAACCTGTTGTCTTGATAGTAAAAGAGAACCCCGGGTGGCTGCCCTTAGCAAACTTGGTGCAGCTGTCGATCATTCAGAAAGTGTGAGCAGAAACACACATACTCACTGCACCCTAGACCCGAACTCTGCCTGGCCTGACAACAGACCAAGGGAATGTAAGACACCCAGAATTTGGATTTGGGCTCAGTCCACACTTGGGCTAAGAATCAAAACTCTATTGTAAGTCACTCAAATCCGCATCAACTTTGGGATAAAATGTTTACCCCTTGTCTATTATGCAACATCATGATGAAACAGGCATTTTCACTGAATCGTCATAATGTTGTGGCTGTATATGAATTGTGCATAGCGAGAAAAAACTTTATAGACTTGATATTAAAGATGGCATTAATTTTACAGGTTGGAGCCTGCCCACCTCAAGCTCTTCATCCTAGTTTTTAATTAAAAGTATTACCATGCAAGAAGGAGGGAGGTCTGCAGGGTCCACTTTGTCACTTGGCCGATCACAAGCCCCCCTCTCTCTCTCTCTCTGCTTGAGTGAGCCTCTCTCAGACACCTGCTCTTCATTAAGTACTACAGGGAAAGGTGACCACTTCAATCAGCATAGTGAGACAGGAAATGAGCCGGACGGGCGGGAAAAGAGGGGTGCACTATGGAGCGTCCCGGGAAGAGACTAATGTTTTTGGCGACGTGCCCAGACGCAGTGTTTGTGTCCCTCACCTTGGCTTAAGTGAAAATCCTCCCAGGAGCATGTGCTTCCTTGCCCTGTCCACCTGACTCTCTTAACAGTAATATATGCAATCTCCCTTATTAATATGTTATTGGATCATGGACTTATTATCGATCCACCAGCTCAGTCCAGATTGTTTACTTCTGGTGCAATCCCTAGTGTCCCTACCTTAGACACTTCTCCCCAAGCCTATATCCCATTTTAAAATTCATAAAGATAGTTACTTTTGCTATATGCACTATCTGCTTAGGCCCTTACTTTAAATAATTTGAGAATTATCCATAGGAATAATCATATTATGTCATCTTCTCTCATGGATAAAACAGGCAAAGTTTTATACACACCTGATTCACTGCAGAGTACAGTATGCAGCCAGGGCAGAGCCCAGAGTTCCGATGAGAACATTGCGACTGCAGCACTATGCAGCCTACAGAGTATGAAATATATATCAGTCCTCACAGATGCAAGTAAAATACTGAAGTATACAATGACCTATCAGCCCAAAACATTATGACCACTGGCAGGAGGACTCTATAGATTATCTCTTTATGCATCTTTATCAACTTATCCATGATAGTAAAGTGGCATTTTCAGGCCACAAGTGAGGTAAACAATTTATTGGAAAAGAAAAATCATCAAAATTGCCAAAATTGTGAAATTGCTTGCTATTGACTTGCTAATCTACAGTCCCTTCAACTCCTGTCTGATCATCAAGAGTTTTATGGAGCTGCATATAAGGCTGGTAGTGACACCATAGATTTTCAGTTTAACAGCTCTTCATATTTTTTTAAGAAGATTCCAACATTGAGTTACCGTCATCAGAATTTTTAAGGTAATTCTGTACATGCCTGCTGAGTTTGTTGAAGTATTTACAAAAATAATGGCACCACATGCAATTCTTTTAAAAGATTGCAATGTACGTTTATTACTTTAAAGTTTCTTAACTATAAAGTTTCCAGACAATATACTCAATGTTATTATACTATTTAAGACAAGACCCCCTGTATAACATTTGATATCCAGGTGGTCATAAGATGTTTGGCTAATCACTCCAACACTATATATCACTATGTTGTCAATGGCACAGTCTAGCACCTCCTATCCTTAAAGCAGCATTGCCTGAACTGTAGATATCCTTTCCTCAGGAGAAAGTTCATTTACATGACCAAAAACGCTCCATCACAGTAATGGATGCCCAGGTTTTGCTGCTGCGCTTGCATATCACTAACAGTCTCCTGGATGGGCCGCACATAAAAACATGACTGTGCACTTTGGGGCTGTGCACCTCGCATTATTTCTAAACTTATCTTTAGCCCAAACTTTTCTTTCTGCCGCTGAGACAGGCTGTTAGTGGTTTACCTATAGACTGGTACAATACAATAAGTCATTGAGGACTCCAGGCTGCAGTTTCATGGTGTACAAAACCTCTGACAAAATCTGAACTACAAGACCCAATTAAGTAATTATGTTTAAAGTAAAAGGAAACATAAATTGTTTCCCAAAATAGGGTCTCTACAGCTCAGTGGCAAGTCCAGATAAAGCAGGAAATAAATTCATTTGGAAGCAATTTTCACATTAATGGTTTTTGCAAGTTTTTGTTTAAGCTTTTAGGGTAAATTTTTATGTATATAAATTCAGATGTGTAAACATTTCTGACTTTGGAAGGCTGATTAATTCTGTGTTTGGTATAAACGTATACATTAGACCTAACTGTTGATCCGTTTTGAAAAAATCCATGCACTCAACATATACAGCAATTTGTGAAATAATTACATTTCAGCATACTGTGGAGATTCC
>JAIEZT010000007.1:13474931-13707948 GCA_019594935.1 Periophthalmus modestus | reverse complement strand
ACAGCAGTCTCATTTTTACCTTATAAGAGCTGCTTTTAAAATGTGTCTGTGCTGAGGCAAAACAATCTTACTTTATTGCATAAAAATACAAATCAGGTACAGCTCCTTTAAAAAAGCTAATATTATTTATTTCTATTGTATAAAAAGGATTTTCAATTAGTATCATTGAGAACTGTAGCATTTTCCTTTTCAAAATCAGTTTACATTTTTAGTCAGGGAGTCAGGGAAATTGTCCCAAAGCTGAAATATTAATCATAAGTAATTTGTTTTATGTAAAAATAGGTCAAATTTTGGATCCAAAAGTCCAAAACAACAATAGACCCAACACAGGACTGCAGTCTTCAGGCCATCATCTACCGATATTGTGTCAAAAACTCCAATTATATTGAGGAATTTTATTAAAAGGCAGAGAAAACAAAGAGAAAGAGGAAAAATCAGGAAAAAGGACAGCCCCAACCCGGTGTGAGCATTTTGAGCAGCAGCCTGGAGGCGATACAAAATGCTCCTGACAGGATCATGTCATACTGGTGGTGCCTGTGTCCTTGTGTACACAGTGTCACTCATAATAACACGGATGAAACCAGGGCCGTCTGCAGCTCAGGAGAATCACATATTCACCAAGTCATAAACAGGTAGACAAAGAGAGAGACTTTTATTAAAAGACTAGTAGCTTTGAGAGAGATGCTGGGTATGACTATACGGCTTTCATGCATGGGGTGGAGGACCATTTTACACAAAGACAAGTGGTTTGGAAAAAATGAAATGAAATTTGACATGACAAAAGACTACAATTCAGTTTAATGCCAATCCACCCCTGCTTCAATTTGCCATCTGAAAATGCAGTTTTAAAGCTGTATGTGTGCCCAAAAATGTTTAAAATATTAAAAGTTATGTAGTATTTGAATACTTGCTTGTTCTTTTGTGGTTTGAAAACCAGTATCTTAGTTTTGGGGGGAAAAAACAAAAAGAAAAGGTAACTAAACTAACTATAACCAGCAGAAATAACTTAAAAAACGAATAGTCTCTAATAATAATTAAAGGGCCCATGTTTAAACTATTTCTTGATGTATCCTCTAAAATCATTTAGCTGGTTTTAGCCCTGGAATCTCTAACTATTAAACTTGAAAACAACCACTATATGACATCACAAGGTGGAACAAAACATTTTTAGCTTTGGAGATGCAGACAGACTAATAATACAGGGTTACTCAAACATGTGTGAATGAAACAAAACACAAATCTGAGTCAATTTTGTGCAATATAGGCTCTTTAACTTGAGTAACAGAAAAAGTGTCTGTGAACCATCAGTAGTACCAATCCCACAATCTGAGAACTCCTGTCTTACCAAATTTAAGAAATAGACTTCCTCACAGTACCGTATACAATCAAATGTGCCCAAACACGGCATTATTGGAGTGTTATATTGTTGCACCAGCCCCTATAGCCTTGTTCCTGAATGCACAAGTGTTTGAAATCTCTACAATAAATCCTTCATAATGTTGGTTTTGAAAAAGGCAGGAAGAGGCGAAGAGGTGTGCAGCGGACGAGGAAGAATTCACAATGTAGCAGAGTGTGAGCTTTTAAAGAGAGAGGGGCGAGAGGAGGGGACGTGAGATAAGAGACAGGAAGGATGTAACAGGGCTGCTTTCTTCCACTGGGCCTCATTAATTCAGCCTAATCAGATCATATAACGCTGAGAAAACACTTGTGATATCCCGACAGGACGGTCGCTGTGTGCTTAGTATTTTTAGTGGATGGATTTCTGTTGTGGAGGTGAAGGACAGGGGTGTGCGGTCACATGTTTATGTTAAGAATCTGATGATGTCACAGGAATGATGAAGGGGAGGAGTCAGTGTTTAAGGTAGACAAGACAAAAATGCCTACATAGTTCACTTCTGGAAATAAATGTCTATAAATAATCGTATGTCACACATTTAAAGCCCTGACAGAGGTTTGTGACCATAAGATTTGTGAGTTTGGATGGTAATGTTAACTTTTCCATTCCCAGCTATTATTACTATTATTATATTATTATATCTTGTTTGAAATTGTTAATCACTGAGGCAGCAGTCCATGAAACCGATGGTTATGATTACGCTTGCTAGATTCTCGGCCTAGACTGCAGCCCCTAATTTGATCATGAAAAAATTGGGCACATTTAAGGGCCTCTATTCAATTTTGAACCATGAGTGAAGAATGTGTTTTAGTCTGAGCTGTGAGCCCTGCCTATTTCATCCCTCCTCTCACTCTGACATTAAACCATGGAAGAGAAACAACTGTCTGTGATAGTCATAGCCAGTTGGTTATTGTCCAACAAAGTCCCAGATCGGATATAATTGTCTGTTCCTGTTGGTTGTTTCCTTATGGTTCCCCCAACTAGATGTCTATCAAAATGTATAGGCAATATCATTCAGTGTCATTTTTGTCACAAATAGCTGCTTTTATAATATACCATATGGAGTAAAAGGCATTATCTTGAACTAAATTAAGCAAACGTTATGTACAGACACTTTAAATAAATAACCATAACTATTAACATTAACTATCCATGTTTTTAATTATTTGGGAGCTTAAGAGGCCTGAGGGCCAGTTACAGCAGTATCCACAATTTATCCTGACTGTAAAGATACACATTAACAGCATATTCTCCCATCTCACTTAACAGTACAGATTTGTGATGCTGTGAACACAAACTACAGTCAAAATCATTTAAACTTGCAAAACAGAGCAAATCCTGGCTGTTCCTGTGTGCTGTTTTGCCTGGTAGAAAGCTGCAGACAGTTTGGATGTTCCTGCGCGTGAGCATAGCCTTCTCACAGTCTTAATAATCTGTCTGAAAACATTGTGTCCAGTCCCAGCCCTGGAGGCTTTGCACACTGCTCCATCCATTTGACTGGGACACAGAAACAAAGAGGAGACGAGATGGACAGAGGGGCAGATGGGAGGAGATTCAGGGAGAGAGAGGGGGGAGTCAGTCTGTTTGGAGCTGACACGGCCTGTATGTTTAGCTAAATCCATTTTCAGCTTACATCTCTCACAGCGGACAGGTCGGAGGTGGTGACGCTCTGACTTAAAGAAGACTACATCCATTTGGTCTTCTTCAGTAAACACAACAAGCTCAGAGGGGACACCCATGCTTCCAATGGAATCCATCATTGTTTGGTGTAACGGATGACAAATGACGTTTTAAACATATTGACCATCTATCTTGCAATAATTACATATGGTTTTTACTATAATACCTTGAAAAACAGGATTTGTGAGAGTGCTTGCCTCTCTACAGATCTGATCAGTAATGTTGTTTGGCGGCATCACCTGCCTGATTCCATTGCCATACAATTCATGCCATACTGCTGTTGAATAAAACATGAAACCAAAATTATAATAGATTCTATGTGACCTATAAAGGCAGGTTTGGGCATCTTAAATCTAAGTATATCCAAAGAAGGAACAGTGTTGATCTCAGATAACCAGGTCAACACCAAACAAAGCAATCACAAGACTAATCTGCATCAACACATACTCCACACTACTCTGAAATACATAATGCAATGCCAAACAGCTTGGCATCTTTGTTCTCTTGAGTCTTCCTCTTTTTATATCAGAATGACTGGCCTTATTTGTGGGGAGTCGGCTCCCCGCTGAGCCCGACGTTGTCTGAACCAGGCAGGGGTTAGGGTGCAGAACTGGGGAAGTAGATGCCATATGACAGATGAAAGATGATGATGAAGCCAGTTTTGGGGTGTCGGCGTAAAAATTGCGGGTTAATGAGCAAAAGACGAAGGCGCAGAAGATGGAGAAAGGGGTAGTTTGTAGTGATCCTGCCCAAGACTACATCAATGAACACACAGGGGAATGACCCTTTAATAGTACGCCAACATTTGGACTCAAAAAAACACACAGCATCACCAGGGACACGACCATGATTGAATTCTGTACGGTCGGCAAAATGTCTACCCGCCTCTCCCCCACTCATAATGTTCAATGTTAAAAATTCATTACAACAAAAAACATCGGTAACTGCACTCTTCCGATGATTTGTAAGCATTTTGTTCAGCTGTGTGGAAACCTACAAACCCAGATTCCATGTTTACAGGGTACAAAAATGGCTGTGTGAGATGACCTAATTATTAAAGAAAGAGAAGGAGCGCACACATGCAGAGATGTTTAGCAGGCATGTAAGTGTTCAGACTAGACCCCATTAATTCAGCTCATTTTAGCCCCAGTTCAGCCATTTAATATAAGCCTGCCCCAAAGCTCACCACGCAGCACCAGCCCCCACTGTTAAAGCTCTCCCTTCCTCCACGATTCTTTATTTACAGGCAGGCTAACAGCAGACTTTGCTTTGGTTCAAATGTATCAACATTTCATTGTCTGTGAGGTCTGCAAACAAGAGTAAAGAAGTTATCTGTTGTGAGTTTGGGCAAATCTGGAAGTGCCTAAGACTTTGGAAGTTGCCAAATGAGGATTTTAGAGTTAGGGTGTGAACATTTACCACAGTTACATTTATTTTTAGTAATACTTTGCAGTTACATTTACATTTTTGCCAAACACGTAGCCTAGCTGTATTTCTTTGTACGTCTTTAACCAGTAAAAAAGTGTGCTAAATGCAAATAAACATGCATCTACGCCATTAAAAAAAATCCATGAATATTGCTAATTTGAATTTAGCTGACAGACTAATAGACAACATGGGGCTGCAGAGTTGGTGGTAGTGATTTGAGGGATGCCATATACAGTGGGGCAGACGCAAATGAGGATTAGACAAGTGTTCTCCCCTCCTCTTCCCCTCTTTCATTAAAGTACCTCCGAGGTGTTTTTAGAGGCTGCTGGAAATAAGCCGATTTCCCAGCTCACAAGGGCTCACCCACTGCACATTAACAGGACCCTGAGTCGCTTTAACGCGCGCAAATTACTCTCACTGTCAGTCACGGTGCTATAAGCAGGGCTATGAGCAAAACCAGGGTTAAAAATAAGGAAAAAGACAGAGGGATGGGTTAGATAGAATGATACAGAACAACTGGCGTGGATTCAATTAGTTCGAATGAAGATGAGAGCACTCAGAGCTTATCTGGACAGTGCTGGTATAAAGCTGGAGTTAGACAGTTCATATGTGGAAGGGTGATAGTCGAAAAGTGCTATGGTGCTATAAAGCCAAGATGTAGATAAACTAATAACTTGGATAAGAGTCACACAATGGTACAATCCACTACACACACACAGTTTAGGACATTTTTCTGATCTGCAAAACCACAAAACTAAAGAGAGGGGGACAGAGAAATATATAAAACATTTCCGATTGGCTAATGTCTCTTTGTGAGCTAAAGTGGGGCCAGTAATGAAATTTCTTGTCACAAAAGCTTATATTGCACAAAGGGTGGAGAGAGAGAGAAGGGCCAGGGGGAAAAGGAGACAGCAGACGAAAGAGGAGAGTTATTTTAAATGTGTGGGAGAAGAGGCCACTACAGTCCACAAGGCACAAGAGCTACAGCAGCAGACTACCAAATCAGCACCATGGACAGCTCCACATAAGGAATACTGTATATATCTCTATGGCTCTGTTATGTCTGCAATATTAAGCAGCCTACACGTGTCTTCAGACAGTTTTTGAACAAGAAAGAAACAAAAGGGAATACTGTGTGATCCATTACTAATCTTTTTTGGAATTTCTTTCTAATAGCAATTTTTTCTGACAAGAATTGCAATTGATTAGATTTGCAATGTATATTTAAAAAGTAGGATTTTGTTCAGAATTCATATTGTAAAAATCTCCAGGGAGCATTACCATTTGAGCAATGAATTATAAACTAATGTAAGACTCTAAAGAACTTCAGAAATTTTTTGTAACCTAAAATAGACGTATAAGTAAATTTATTCAGGATATTTAGTTTTTTGCACAACTCCAGCCTTTGTGATTTCATAAGTGTGCCAAACCAAATTGTAATTTTAGTTCTGATTTATTGTGCTTAAACAGCGCTAAAATTAAAAAAAATTTAAAAAGTTTTTGTTTACATCATTGCAACCGATAAAGACAAAATTATTATGTGATTTCCATCAGTGAAGACAACAAGCTCTGTTATTCCAAACTGAAGCACGCCTTTGATTCCTTTATCAACAATGAAACATAATTCAAACTTTATATTTATCAGGCCGAACTTCCTGTTTAACACAGCCCATAGAAAAAAAGACCAAAAAAGATAAGGCTATCAGCAAAGCCCGGGCGATAGAGACTCACCATCTCAGCTTAGTAAAATACCAAAGGAGCACCGCAGATGATAATACCAACCCTCAGTGGGGTCTTTAGTAATCAAACATAATTATCCTTGTCACCATGTTCGCAAACACACTGATAATCACGCTACCATCCACGCACATACATTTACCCACAAACTAATCCAGGCAGCCTACACAAGGATTCTTACTATTGATTCAGTTGCATTCCTTTATTAAAATCCCAGCCTCTTGGAGCACTATTCATTTTGTAGGCCAGTTCTCTACTATCCCACCTTTATTTTGTACCCCGTTTTTGCCATTTCGCTAGATCTCCTCAATCTCCCAACCTTGCCTGGTGGTACTTTGCCATCTTGTCTACATGTCTTCTATGATGGTTCTTCTTTGATTGCTCATTTGTCTCCTTTCTACACCCTGCCTGCGTCCTAGCCCCCCCATTTCTAACAACGCGCCCCTCCTCCTCCTCCTCCTCCTCTCATCTCCAGTCTAAGCTAAGTCGACCATAGAGCTCCAATGCTGACAGGACTTCTCAAATGTCATCAGCATCAACTGTGAATCTCAATCATCTGGGACAGCAGCGGGGTGGGGGCTCTTAGACTATGGGGGTAGGGGGGAAGAAGGGGGTGCAGAGATAGCTTGCTGAATTAGATTGCATTTTCTCTATGTCATTTCATTTCCCTCCCCCTCCCTCTCTCCACTATCTCTCTCAAATCCTATTGTAGACATTAACTAAAAAGCGCGCCGTGGTGTCTTGCCCGGAGCGCCGCTTGCGTCCGGGTGACATTTTGACAGAGTGGGCCCCGGGCTTGTTGTGCTAAGTTTTGCCGTGACGCTGACTACACAGATGGGATCTATAATTGTGTGGAGCTAGCCAGTTAGCTTCCACCGGAGACAGTCAGGAAGCAGGAGAGAGACACTTCTTAAGACGAGTGTCTGCTCAAAGGGCCATTGTCTGGTATTATAGCTGGAGGTGACGGGGCTATTAAAATGCATAGTCTGAGCACCGCAGCATGTGTGGGTATGTGTATGTCTTTTGGCTATAATCCAATCTCAAACCTGTGTGGAGCCTCTCTACCTCCTCCTATTTCCTTGTGTCTCTGCAGAATAAATCTTTAATGGCGGGTTTTTATTGTCACTGATCAGCATTCAGCTCTGGCCGTGTTTACGCAGCCTCCACGCACGCACACACCTCACCTGTCCCTCCTTTCTGACTCTGACTTGATTGTACCAATTTCACTGCTGCTGCAACCAATCCTCCATTTTATCATACGCACAAATCACCCATAAAACTCTGTACTCTCACTTTCCTATGGCTCACAGCACACCCAAAACACAGCTATTCTCTCCTTTTTGTATTTTGATATTTTATCCCAGCGAGAGTCAGTGTTCAGGAGCAGAAAGGTGCTGTGCTGCAAATGTAAATCCTGATTGGGGTCCTTCCTCTGCGGGCCGAGGCAGAGGGAAGTTTGTGAAAGCGACACCATGCAGACAATGACAGGTGAGAGAGGAGCTATGATTGATGCGCACCCGGTGTATCTGTGTCCGTGTGTGTGAACTGTATTCTTCTCTGAGGGACAGTAGGGAATGTGCCATACTGCAGTATAGCAAATACAAACTAAAGTAAAATGACCATCTTGGGTACAGTACTAGCAACATAAAAATGACAACTTAAACACAGGTAAAAAAAAATAAAAAATAAAAATGAATGTACAATGCTGCAAAGAGAGATCATACTTCTTTCAATCTTTCTCTCAGGTTAGCCACAGCAAATCATCTACCTCTTCACATGCTCTGACTTTACACATACATTTGGACTTTTCATGCACTTAACAAATGTCTTTGAGTCTCAGAATAGCACAAATACTAGACTGATCTACAATCTGTGATCTGATAACAGGCACACTGCCTCTGAATTATTTTTGAAACAATGTCATTTGAAGGATCATCATTTATTTCCTTAGGAGTGGGATATAGTGGCAGAGGTAGATAATCCATAATTTCAAATCACAATAGAGGAGCCCATTGTCTTGTTAAATTGCTGGTGTATTGCCTATGATGCCCTGAACTAATAAACTATGACATTCCCTGCCCTTGTAAAGAGAATTTAAAGATTAGTAAAGCAAGGCACTATAATCTGCCATAACTGACAACTGAATTGTGAAACAAAAATCTTCTCTCTCAATTATGTCCTGACCACGAAAAAAACTGAACATTTGTGTTTTTCGAAGCAAATCTATGTCAGAAAGTTTGGGAAGTGTTTGTAACTGAGAGCATTTCAAATCATCAACCACAACATGACTTGAGCTTCTGTAATACAGTGTCTTTTACCAGTACTGGCATAGATCAAGGCCATTATAAAATTATTAGGGTCCAATTTTGGCCTATTTTATTTTAGTATTGACAAATGTTCATTGAGTATCTAGTTTTGATATTAGTTTCAGTATTAATGTCTGGGTATAGATTTTTCGCTAATGGTCATTATCGACAACAGTATGCATGGATAGCGTTGTCTCACAATAAGACGGGTTTGCTGGGTTTGATTTCTGAGCTGGGTGGAGTTTGCATGTCCCCCCCTTGTCTGGTAGGGGTTCCCAGGTTGCTCCAGTTTCCCTCATGAACCAAAAACATGCACATCCTCCAGATATATTTCTGACTACACCCTGCTCAGATCTGGAGAAGGGTCCCTGGGCACTGGACTGTGGTTGTCCACTGCTAAAGGCAAGTTTGCCTCAGCTGCATTGAAGGACAGATCGAATAACTTAGCTAATGTTATGGGAGATTCATTAATTAACAATGGACACAAAACTATGCAAAACTGTTTTTCCTGACATTTGGGTTGCCACAATGGGGACAGTGTTGTTTACACAGTATTTTCATGTAGCACTGATGAAGAGTGAGTGTGTCCAGGTGTGTTTGTGAATGAGATACATAAACACAGCTGCAGTTCAAATGGACCAAGAGGAGGAGGAGTTGCAGAGGAGAGTCCTTGCTGCAGGGAACAGCTCTCCACAAAAGCTCTGTAGGTCTCTATCCAGCATATCAACACAGGCAGCCTCCCAGGGCCAAACACGCATGTATGAAGTATGCGACTATGGGAGCACATATACAGGCCCACTCACATTACAGGGAGAGAGAAGAAAGTGAGGCTCTCCAGGGCTGGAACTGACAGTAATACAGATGAATACTTAAGTAAGATTGTCACAAACCAATAGACAGAATATTTGACTTTCCCGACTATGTCAAAGCATTATAAATGTGTGGATGGACCAATAATGGAGTGATGAAGAAAAGAACAGTGTAGTAGTGGCAGCAGTGGGAGTAGAGTTAGAAGTAGTAGAGGTATAGGTGTGGAAGGTATAAGTCAGATAACTTAGCTAATGTTAAGGTTGATTCATGAATTAACATTGGACACAAGACTAGGACGTTTTAAAGAAAATTGATAATGGGTCCTTCAAGGGGAATGGCCTATCCATTGATTAACAGTAGCTCCAATAGGTTAACAAACTACTCATTTTTTCTCAACAAATACTTTATGATATATATATAATAGTATCTATCATAAACCATCCAATGTGTACTCCATTGCATTAAATGTACTCTGTTTTGACTGCTGAATTGTCAGACCATCTACATATCGTGTCCCATGTTAAATTCCTGGACAATTGCCACTCTCACCATTCTAACTGGGTCAATCCATCATCTATTCTACTGGGGGGGAAGGGTAAAGATGCACGTTTTTGCTGAAAATGGAGGAGGAAGCCAAGACCAGAAACAAGCTACAACTGGTGAATCTAGGGCAGATGCTACAAGGAACGGAGGAGGTATGGAAAAGAGTGGAGAGGGTGAATGGATAAAATGCCGTAGTGTAGCGAATGATCGGAGGGAAGGAGGTTGAGAGGAGATGGAGGTGGAGAGGACAGTGCTTTCATTAGTGAGATTGATTAGATGAACGGAGAAGCTAACAACCTCTCTGCTCTTTAGCTAAATGCCATCTCTGGGCCTATCAGCACCCACTCCAACAACAACATAAATTAAGGACAAAGCCTAGAGGAACAAGGCAACAAACATAAGCTAGCCATTATCATCATATAGTCACTTCAGTATGGCGGTCAGAAAAATACAGAAGCGGAAACTTTACTTAGTATTGGCTATCCAATCCATTACTAATAAATATATTTTACATGCATGCTTATAATTGCCTGTGTATGAAGGTTGCCCTTTGTGGCTGACCGATCTATTAGGAGTAGTGTCACAATACTAAAAGTTCTAACTCAAGTTTGATACCAGGAAAAGGCTTGATACTTAATACTGATTTTTTTTACCACATGATGATAATAATGAAAATACTTTTTTAGACACTCATATGTCATTTCAACACAAATATTATTGTTGTTATTATTATCATTATTATTATTATTATGAGGATTATTATTATTATTGGTAAAAAAAAAAAAAAAAAAAAAAAAAAGGTCACATACTAGCTTTGATTATTGCACATTCACTCTGGCATTGTCTGGATAAGCTTCTACAATGCCACAAGATGTATTTCCATCCAGTGTTGCATTAATTTTTTACCAAGATCTTGCATTGATGATGGTCTGATGCTGCACAAGCTTCTCCAGCACATCCCAAAGATTCTCAATGGGGTTAAGGTCTGGACTCTGTGGTGGCCAATCCATGTGTGAAACTTATGTCTCATGCTCCTGAACCACTCTTTCACAACTTGAGCCCGATGAATCCTGGCATTGTCATCTTGGAATATGTCCGTGCCATCAGGGAAGGAAAAATCCATTGATGGAATAACCTCATCATTCAGTATATTCAGGTAGTCTGACCTCTTTGAGCACAGACTGTTGCTGAACCTAAACCTGACCAACTGGAAGAGGCTCGTACCTATTTGCTTAGTTAAATCCAGGTGGCGACCTTTTTTTTTTTTTTTTTTTTGGTCAGGCAGTGCATATTCTTTTCTATTCTGTAATCAAGATCATTCTAAAACCTCTTCGGGTAAGGTCCAACGCCCGATAACATTTTCAGTACTGATGCTTGTTCATCAATACAAGCATGAGTTCTTCTTCTAGTATTGATACAAGTTTTAGTATCAACTATTGTCTGGGTAAAATTTTTTGATTACTGGTTAGTACAGTCCAGGGTGCAAGTAAAAGTGCTTGGAATTTGGCAAAAACGTGCTTGAGTCACATATATTTGTATGAAAGGGCACTGCAATTTAATATTTCCTCCTGCCTCTGTCTGCACAGGTGAGCATGGGTTTCTGTGTGTCATTCAGTCCTCACTGTGTGTTTAGCCACAGGTGAAGGAAAAGATCACCACCTATTGGGAAAGAAAGTGTGCGTGCGCATATTCACATGGCTCTGTCCCTTGAAGCACGTTGGACTCACATGGCTCAGGGTGCGTGTTTGAGGTATATGATGCGCGGTGTTTGTGAACAAGGCTGACCCAAAAGTGAAATAAACAGAACTAAATCTATTTTGCACTGGAGTCGGTCCACAGAAAGTAGCAACATGTGTGAAAACAGCCTCCCAAGTCTCAGTGTCTTGTAAAACTATGTTGCTAGTAAGCCCTGGTTTGAAAGTCAAGGGCATCTGACCTGACCCAAAGGTGGAAAGCCATGAGTAGTACTTGAGAATATTTGCTATTGACACTAGTACCTGTACCATTTTTCTCCCCTTTGTATCTTTACAGATATTTTACTGTAAGGTATATGGCGCTATGGCAATTGATAGGTTAAAAAGGCCCTTGAGAAAGTGAAGCCTGCACCCAATTCCCCCTGAATTATAATAAAAAAACGCAGTGAAAGCGCACACAGCCGCTAATGACATTCACCCATCCGAGGGCTTCTTCCTAAAATGTTCCCTTTTACATGGAAACTTAACAAGTGTGAAATTAGAAAGGTTAAGAAATCATCCACACAGGCGCTCTAACAAAATGTGTGTCCCAGCTCAGATGTGGAGGGGAAAGGAGGTGGGGTGGGGGGTGGGGGGGGGGCAGGGTCCTAATTGAAAAAGACTCAGTGGTGCGTTCCTTCCAGGAGTGAAGACAGCACAATAAGGTAATTAAAAAGTGTGGCGCGATATGGCGGCTTTTATCTGCAGTGTCGTATGCTGACTGATAGATATTTTACATAAACAAATCATATTTCAAGGCTTATTAACTAGATGCCAGCATGTGTTCTTGTGTGGGTTCAGTTCGCGAGAGAAAGGCGAAGAAGTAAAATATCACTAAACTACTGCGACTGTTTGGTGCCCCCTGCATAAGTATTATTTAATAACACTCATTCACTGTGGTATCTCTATTCATTCCTACAGATTAAAAAGCATTCATTGTCCGTCATCTGTCTACTTATGCCTTATCTTCCAGCGTGCTGTCTGACAAAACCCTACACTGGCTTCCTGGGGCCTTTTTCACACATTTTGACATGACAGAAAGAAATGCATTTTCACAGCTGGCTGCTCCCAAATAAAATCAGTGGTACACAACTCTAATGGAATATGTAATTAGAACTGAGTAATGCGTATTCTGGATTCTGTAGTGTTTCCCTGTGCAATTAAAGTACTTCTTTAGTGTCACAAAGGCACACAAACAGTAACAATATACAGATAGCACTATGTTCACTCAGTGCCACTATAGATGTTTAAGTGTTAGAAAACCTTATTATAGAGCTTTGGTGATTATCTTGCATTAGCTACCAATAAAACCATTATCAAAAAGGACTTTTCAACCAGATGCAGAAATACAGACAGTGCTGTCACCATAGAGTGTGCAATGCATGGAATTGCTCGGCTAAAAGGCCCTAAAAGGCATTTGTCCTATCTAATTCAATCCTCAAATGCTGTTAAAAGCAGAATATGTCCACCACAATAAAAGAGCCCACTGCAAACTTTTTCATCTCTAAAAACCCTCCAAGATTGCAACTCACATATGAATTGCTAACATTTTAGTGACAGAGAGATGCCCTTATGGGTTTTAAGTTTGAGATGTTGCTTTCCCTCTCAAGGGGCCTTCCAGCTCATACAGTTCCTATTTAGGGCCAAAAGTTATTGACCAGTGCAATGCAGACGACTGACATGACACGAGCTGCAATTTAGGAAACACTTTTGGTTATGTCATACTGACCAAAACACAAACCTATATCCTAATGTCTCTTTATAGATCTCACCTTCTATTCTATTATTAAAGTACCTGCAAAGGATTTTTTCATGTATTCACAAAGTACAGATACATTGTATAAGCAGCTCTTGGGGTCAAAATAAGACACTGAACTCCACTCTGGCCTGTGAAAGTTGTGAAAAGCACTGTAAATGATTACGAATACCAGAATGCATGAGGTAAGTGAGAAATAACTTCGGTCAATGGTCACATTTTTATATAGCACGTTTGCACCTTCAAGGCATTCAAAGCTCTTTACATCAAGGAAACACTCACCCATTCACACACATGCATACACTAGTGTACGCAGATACTGGGGGCAAGGTGGGCTACGTTTTTTGCCCAACAACACAACAGCAATATTCATCTGGGCTACTGTTTTAAGACATTAACAAGGAGATATAGCCCATTGAACTTCCCCTGTCAGCGGTCACGCCATTCCTGATAAGCATTCAAAACATAGGCACAAAATGTCTCTAAAAGAAATAGCATTATCTTGCAATTACCAGGCTTTCCAGGCAATATTTTACATGTGTTTGGCTCTTATCTTGCAGGCCATAGTTAATTATGAACCAGGTGTGACTCAGAGGGCATCTCATGTGCCAGAAGGCAGACACTGTCGAGACCAGCACTCACTCTCCACTCTCCTACAGTCTTCTTCACTTCGGGGAGCACGTAGTTTGCTCTATTAAACCTGTAATGAGATGCAAATTAGATGCAAATCCCTCCCAGAAGAGCAGACTGCTAGAGGGAGGGTACCTGATGTCACCCATAGAACGGCGTAGCCCCACAGTACACGACATGGAGAGCCTGTGCCTATGAGTAAGACAAGGAAAGGCCTCTCCATTGATTGCGGCTGCAGAAAAATGTTTTTGATTTATCTTGGACAACGGAGCAGAATGGGACCTTCAGTATCAGTGCATGGCAGAAAAACTCAGGGCAGGAAAAATAATACCCTCAATCTGTCCTCTGTATAGCTTCAGATAGAAGGCAGAGAGGAGAGAGAGGTAGGAGGCGAGGAGAGGAGCAAATGTAAGGAAAAAGATGGAAAAAGGCGCGGAGGGAGGGGGAGCGCTGGAGTGTGATGCAGCCCATGCCTGTTGACAAGAGAAAAATACACCTTTCACTGAGAAATAAAGCCTCGCCTCCCTTACTGCAGCATGGGCTCTGACACAGGCTCATCGGAGACTGCCTCTCCACTGCAGCGGCAACTCCACACTTCAGGAGATTCAAATAAGATTGGCACGGTGCTGACATGAAAAACTAATGGAGATTCAGACGGGAAACTGCCACATATGGGTAAAGGGAGGAAAAAGTGATGCAAGTCCAAAGCAAAGTCAAGAAGTTACAGTATACCTGGGTGATACGGCGAAAAAAGGAATTATGATTTTTTTTTTTTCTCCCTCATATCAATTTTCAATTCAATTTTTTAAATGTTTAAAAGAGAAAATAAAAACAGCATTCAGTATTGATTTCATTAACATGAAGAATACAGTTTATTAATTACATTTGACACAAAAAATAGCTGAATTTCTTATCCCAAAGTCTAAACTCTGCTGCTAATCACATTTTACTGATAGATTATTGGCTGTGGACCTCATGATTCAAAATACCAAATCTTATCATTGAAAGTTTTGCTGAATCTCGATTAAGATTACATTTTTTGGGCCAGTTGTGGGTTAGACTATACACTGAGGATGAGACTGATGAATGAATCATCTGTATTTTAATTCAAGATTGAAAGAAATTCCTGAATTTTATCCTTCAATAGTGTTTCTCAAACTGTGGTATGAGGGGTCTGTTGCAGTTCTAGTCTTTGTCTAATTTACATTTAGATTTCATTTAAGTTTCATTTTCAATTTTTGTTATCCCTGGGTTAGTCCTCATTCTTGTTATTCTAGACTTAGCTTAGATCTGGTGATGGTACTGATCAATAGTCCCAAGCCTGAACAAATAGATCACAAAACGCATGCAAAGCTGAAATACCAAAAGTTTGCTGAGACAATACAAAGCTATAAAACTGTTTATACCGTACTGAACAGAAAATACGACTCTAGGAGCGCAGTGATCCTGGCATTTGCCTTGCACCTCTGTCCAACTGTTTTCCTCAGGGCCAGTTTAATCTCAGCTGTGGCGTACAGATAACTCCTATGCATTGTTTGGCCCGGGCCTCTGGACTCTGTAGACCAAGGCCATACATGGGACATCAACAGCTGAACATAAACACGCCAAGACCAATGCAGTAAAATAGTGGTTTGAATGTAAACCTGTCTTTGTGTCACTGTAGTCTTCAAATCTTTTATGTCTCCTAGTCTGGATTCCCTCAGTATTTGTGTATTTGTACTTAGATAGCATAAATATGTTGTGAAATGTGCACCTGTATTGCAGCACTGGCCTAGTTTCCAGATGATTTACTATTATGTATCTAATGTGCTGCATTTCTAATGGCCTGCTGCGCTCAGACAAATGTTGATGTTCTCTGTATGTACGGCCCGTCGCCCGCTGCGCGCTGAGCCGCAGCCGAGGTTAAGTGACTTTCTCAAGGGTATGGCTCCGAGTTTTGGGGGCTGCAGACACTGGGACCACTACTAGACTCTCCTCATGACCCAAACTCACAAAGAGACCGTGCACCCAGAGCCGACCACTATTATTTAACTAACATTTAGCATATTAATGTTTTGGCACACGATGGATAGCATTACAGTAACATTCTACAGTGCAATAATATATAATACAAAATGGAGGGCAGCTAAAAATAATATTGTTTATATGCAGATTTTTGAGGTAATATGGTAAGTTCTAGGGTCGAGTCACTAACTACTAACAAATGATCAGCTCAACATTTGTGAATTTACATTTTAGATCTGTTAACAGTGTTCTCAACTAGATAATCTAATTCTTGCTCCCATCTGAAATATGCCATGAAATCCAAAGCATAAGTTCTATTTTTGACTGCTAGACCCAAGAACGTATTGTATTACAACAAAAATCTGCATTTTAACCATATTAAGTCCAGCTGTCCACCATCTGTATTAAATATCATTGGTCTATAGAATGATGTGATGTCATCTGAAATCCAGATATTTGGCAATGTCTTGGTAAAATAAAATAGCACACTCTTAATATACAGCCTCATAGAAAACAAAGATCTAATTTGTATTGTGATATATACTCACCTGAAGAATTATTAGGAACACCATACTAATACGGTGTTTGACCCCTTTTCACCTTCAGAACTGCCTTAATTCCACGTGGCATTGATTCAACAAGGTGCTGAAAGTATTCTTTACAAATGTTGGCCCATATTGATAGGAGCATCTTGCAGTTGATGGAGATTTGTGGGATGCACATCCAGGGCACGAAGCTCCCGTTCCACCGCATCCCAAAGATGCTCTATCGGGTTGAGATCTGGTGACTGTGGGGAACATTGTAGTACAGTGAACTCAATGTCATGTTCAAGAAACCAATTTGAAATGATTCGAGCTTTATGACATGGTGCATTATCCTGCTGGAAGTAGCCATCAGAGGATGGGTACATGGTGGTCATGAAAGGATGGACATGGTCAGAAACAATGTTCAGGTAGCCCGTGCCATTTAAACGATGCCCAGTTGGCACTAAGGGACCTAAAGTGTGCCAAGAAAACATCCCCCACACCATTACACCATGAGGCATGATGGATCCATGTTCTCATTCTGTTTACGCCAAATTCTGACTCTACCATTTGAATGTCTCAACAGAAATCGAGACTTATCAGACCAGGCAACATTTTACCAGTCTTCAACTGTCCAATTTTGGTGAGCTCATGCAAATTGTAGCCTCTTTTTCCTATTTGTAGTGGAGATGAGTGGTAGAGTGGGGTCTTCTGCTGTTGTAGTCCATCCGCCTCAAGGTTGTACGTGTTGTGGCTTCACAAATGCTTTGCTGCATTCCTCGGTTGTAACGAGTGGTTATTTCAGTCAACATTGCTCTTCTATCAGCTTGAATCACTCAGCCCATTCTCCTCTGACCTATAGCATCAACAAGGCATTTTCGCCCACAGGACTGTCGCATACTGGATGTTTTTCCCTTTTCACACCATTCTTTGTAAACCCTAGAAATGGTTGTGCGTGAAAATCCCAGTAACTGAGCAGATTGTGAAATACTCAGACCGGCCCGTCTGGCACCAACAACCATGCCACGCTCAAAACTGCTTAAATCACCTTTCTTTCCCATTCTGACATTCAGTTTGGAGTTCAGGAAATTGTCTTGACCAGGACCACACCCCTAAATGCATTGAAGCAACTGCCATGTGATTGGTTGATTAGATAATTGCATTAAGGAGAAATTGAACAGGTGTTCCTAATAATCCTTTAGGTGAGTGTATTTCCTTATGGATAGAGTTTAATTTTAAAAAGCCACTGTTCTCTCCCTTTTAAATAGTTTAATCTGACCCTGCTACAGAAAATATCACAGTGACACTGAAGCTCTTTATGCCACTATAAAGAATTAATGAACTAAAATTGATTAAAATGTGACCTTTGAATGGTCAAAAGTCCTCAAAATGGTGTCCATTACTTAAAACCCAAACCAAATTGCGCCTCTGGGATAAAGGCCCCTTGAACCTTGATGTTATAACAGAAACTCAGATCAGAAACAGATCACAGTGTCATATCTCACTCAGGCAGTCGAGAGATAATCTAAGCACCTAGTTCAATAAGAGCTACATTTGACTTCACACAACCAAAAATTAAGGAAATCAACCTTATATTAAGGGAGGCCTTAACAAAATGCTCCAGTCTATGGATAAAGATAGAGTTGTTGGCTGAAATGTTCCTTTTTTTCTGTTCCTTCAGATCTGATTTTGTTTTCTAAGTTTTGTGTATTCTGTCATCTCAAAAGAAAAGACTTGTTCATGCGCCTTCTAGACTCACATTGATTATTTGACCACTTTATTTAGTTGGGAGTTAAACCTGTTGTCTTGATAGTAAAAGAGAACACCGGGGTGGCTGCCCTTAGCAAACTTGGTGCAGCTGTCGATCATTCAGAAAGTGTGAGCAGAACACACATACTCACTGCACCCTAGACCCGAACTCTGCCTGGCCTGACAACAGACCAAGGGAATGTAGACCACCCAGAATTTGGATTGGGCTCAGTCACACTTGGGCTAAGAATCAAAACTCTATTGTAAAGTCACTCAAATCCGCATCAACTTTGGGGATAAAATGTTTACCCATTGTCTATTATGCAACATCATGATGAACAGGCATTTTCACTGAATCGTCATAATGTTGTGGCTGTATAATGAATTGTGCATATAGAGAAAAAACTTTATAGACTTGATATTAAAGATGGCATTAATTTTACAGGTTGGAGCCTCCACACCTCAAGCTCTTCATCCTAGTTTTAATTAAAAGTATTACCATGCAAGAGGAGGGAGGTCTGCAGGGTCCACTTTGTCACTTGGCCGATCACAGACCCCCTCTCTCTCTCTCTGCTTGAGTGAGCCTCTCTCAGACACCTGCTCTTCATTAAGTACTACAGGGAAAGGTGACCACTTCAATCAGCATAGTGAGACAGGAAATGAGCCGGACGGGCGGGAAAAGAGGGGTGCACTATGGAGCGTCCCGGGAAGAGACTAATGTTTGGCGACGTGCCCAGACGCAGTGTTGTGTCCCTCACCTTGGCTTAAGTGAAAATCCTCCCAGGAGCATGTGCTTCCTTGCCCTGTCCACCTGACATCTCTTAACAGTAATAATGCAATCTCCCTTATTAATATGTTATGGATCAGGGACTTTATTATCGATCCACCAGCTCATCCAGATTGTTACTTCTGGTGCAATCCCTAGTGTCTACCTTAATGACACTTCTCCCCAAGCCTATATCCCATTTTAAAATTCATAAAGATAGTTACTTTTGCTATATGCACTATCTGCTTAGGCCTTACTTTAAAATAATTTGAGAATTATCCATAGGAATAATCATATTTATGTCATCTTCCTCTCAATGGATAAAACAGGCAAAGTTTTATACACACCTGATTCACTGCAGAGTACAGTATGCAGCCAGGGCAGAGCCCAGAGTTCAGATGAGAACATTGCGACTGCAGCACTATGCAGCCTACAGAGTATGAAATATATATCAGTCCTCACAGATGCAAGTAAAATACTGAAGTATACAATGACCTATCAGCCAAAACATTATGACCACTGGCAGGAGGACTCTATAGATTATCTCTTTATGCATCTTTATCAACTTATCCATGATAGTAAAGTGGCATTTTCAGGCCACAAGTGAGGTAAACAATTTATTGGAAAAAAGAAAAATCATCAAAATTGCCAAAATTGTGAAATTGCTTGCTATTGATTGCTAATCTACAGTCCTTCAACTCCTGTCTGATCAGCAAGAGTTTATGGAGCTGCATATAAGGCTGGTAGTGACACCATAGATTTTCAGTTAACATCTTCATATTTTTTAAGAAGATTCCAACATTGAGTTACCGTCATCAGAAGTTAAGGTAAGTCTGTACATGCCTGCTGAGGTTGAAGTATTACACAAAATAATGGCACCACATGCAATTCTTTAAAAGATTGCAATGTACGTTTATTACTTTAAAGTTTCTTAACTATAAAGTTTCCAGACAATATACTCAATGTTATTATACTATTTAAGACAAGGCCCCCTGTATAACATTTGATATCCAGGTGGTCATAATGTTTTGGCTAATCACTCCAACACTATATATCACTATGTTGTCAATGGAACAAGTCTAGCACCTCCTATCCATTAAAGCAGCATTGCCTGAACTGTAGATATCCTTTCCTCAGGAGAAAGTTCATTGACATGACCAAACGCTCCATCACAGTAATGGATGCCCAGGTTTGTGCTGCGCTGCATATCACTAACAGTCTCCTGGATGGGCCGCACATAAAAACAGTGACTGTGCACTTTGGGGCTGTGCACTCGCATTATTTCTAAACTTATCTTTAGCCCAAACTTTTCTGCCGCTGAGACAGGCTGTTAGTGTTTACCTATAGACTGGTACAATAACAATAAGTCAGTTGAGGACTCCAGGCTGCAGTTTCATGGTGTACAAAACCTCTGACAAAATCTGAACTACAAGACCCAATTAAGTAATTAGGTTTAAAGTAAAAGGAAACATAAAGTGTTTCCCAAAATAGGGTCTCTACAGCTCAGTGGCAGTCCAGATAAAGCAGGAAATAAATTCATTGGAAGCAATTTTCACGTTATGGTTTTGTAAATTTTTGTTTAAGCTTTAGGGGTAATTTTTATGTTATAAATTCAGATGTGTAAACACTTCTGACTTTGGAAATGGCTGATTAGATCTATGTTTGTATAAAAGTATACATTTAGACCTAACTGTTGAATCCAGTTTTTGAAAAATCCAATGCTACTTCAACATATACAGCATTTGTGAGAATAATTCCTACATTTCAGCATACTGTGAGATTCCCCAAAAAAAGTTCATTTTATATAATAGAGTCACAAAGTAAAAAAGACATGCTCTTCATAGGAGCAAATGAAAGTGAGTGCTCCAGCCGCAGACACAACAGTGACTGTGGAGAAAATGTGATTATCTGAAGTCTCTGTCTCAGGGCAACACCAAGTTATTACAGCCCTCTTATTATTACCAACCTAATATCATTCTCTCCCTCCATTACTTTCAATCCACTTTTTACAATATAGAGTCAAGTCGGGTCATACAAAAAGAGTATCACATAGAAATAAGTTAAAACAGTGGCTTGGAAAGGGTATTAATTCAAACTTTCTGAGATGAGGAGGGCGAGTGGGAATCAGCCTCTTCATCTGAAGTGGAGAGGTAGCCCATTGGCCAGATTAGATTCCCCCGCTTCCCTGACCAACTTAAGCATCAGTCTGTAGCTCTACATCGTGATTGGCTGTGACCTTGGCCTATCACAGCGCAGTGTCTGGGAGTGCTTATAAAGGATCTTAATCAGACCTGGGGGACAGGGACAATATGGTGGCATTACTTAGACTTTATCTGTCATGTGTGTATCTTCCTACCTTGTTCCCAAATGCTCCGGGGACAAACAGTGTCACTAAAGCTCAAATCTGTGCTTAGTCAACCTGACCTTTACATACAGGCAATGGTCACTGATCTCAGATTCCTCCTGTTATTTCAGTGCTGAAAGGTGATGCTATAAATGCCTCACAAAGTTACACAATCAGCCTATAACATATTTGTACATAGTTACTCAAAAATATATATAAAAGTTGTGCATAAATCTGACACTGCAAAGTCTGGAAGAGACATGGAGATGTTTTGCTGGGAATGTTCTAGAGTGTGTCAATAAATATGTTTTGCATTTACCGAATTACTGATGTTTTCATTGCAAAAGACGCACTGAAAAACATGCATTCTCGCTGTAAACAGGCTTGCTCACAAAAAAAGCAGTTTGAATGAAAAAGAAAGTTACATGAATTGATACTAACCTTTTTTTTTTGGCAATCTGAGCATCCATCTGCATGTTTTATGGACCATAATAAATTGAAATCACATTTTGGAGGCACGTCAGACATATCTAATAATTTTGGCCACTGTAGTACACATGAACATCCCAGTGTACCAGAGCTCTCTCCAATGATGCTGATCCCCGTCCTGTGCCAGCCCTGTGTGACTGATGAGCCCGGCTTGTGATAGAGATAAATGAGGCTTCATTACAGCCATGATGGTAGCAGGAGGAGGCAGCGTCGGCCCCTTCATTCTCTCTATTCCACATTATACTGTCTAAGGCCCTAATGTAGAGAGGACGGGCCAGTGCACTGTGAGTGTAGATTAAATATGTGCATTTCTATGGCGAGTACTGCACAGTTTACACAAACACACTCCGGCCATGTTAAAAGAAATATGTGCATTTATATTGCTCATTCACACATACAGAGGAGCTCTCCAGACCAAACTCAATCCATACAGCGACATCCCACCAGCTCCAAAGATAATGGAATTCTCTGTCAGCATCCATCAAGGAAAAGCTTTTATTCCCACATGGATAACACACAGGAGCTCTGGAGTGCCTTCCTCTACCCCAAACCTTTGCAGCGTGTAATAAATACAAGTAAAAGCATGTTGTTTAGGTACATTTGGCCTATTAGATGATAAAGTGATTTGTACAATCATGAATACAAAAAGCCTGTGTTCCACTGTGCCACTGTCGGCGGAGCGTGTGAGGACAATGTAATTGGATTTCTCAGCTCTTGGTCTAACAGATGATATTGCGTTGTACTGTGGTGGGTACAAACTTATGAGCGTTGCCACGGCACCTGTACACATTCAGATCACTCCAAACAGTGAAAATGCTCCACAACAAACAGCCAGATATTACAACTGCCTCTAAAACAGTGGAGGTCCGGGTTATTTCCAAACACAGCAATAATGCCTTCTCGTATCCACTCTATATCAGGTCCAATATTCCAAGTCAATAGCCTGTGCTGTAGCGAGACTGAGGCAAGAGCAGAATTTTAACAACCACAAGCTGGGAGTCTATGGGCTGCTGAGTCACGAACTGTCCGGGATGAATTAACCCGGTGGGCTTCATTCTCAGGTCAGGGATAGCACATCAAGATGGACACCGCACAATGAGAAGCAAACCTCATGAAATCGATATAAAGACACATATCCTTCATGCTTGAATGTTCTTGAGAGAAAACAGTATTTGATTTACTTAAGTAGTTACGAGAACATTTTGTGCATTTACAAGTCGCATAATCTGACAAAAATCTAGTCACCAGTGCAGTGAAAACAAATGTGATTGGCTGAGGAGTCGTGTGAAAAACTCAAGGCCAGAAGGAGATTGAATTGACTCATGCTATTGTTGGTTTAGTCATCAGCTCACAGTGTCAGATAAGCTCTCTTGTGATGTACAACTGAAAATCAATGATGCCATAGATACATTTTTGATTATTTGAAGTAAAGCAACATATTATACCAGACTCTCTCCCCAATGACAGCACACACACACACACACACACACACACACATTTAAACTGATGCTCCCTGAGGCTGGAGAGGCTGCAGCCTTGAGGCATCGCCCAGCCCACAGTGATTGATATTGGGATAGCAGCGTTTAGTCCATGCCAGACAGAGAAACACAAACACTTCTATCATTTCTGCAGAGACAGAGCTGGCACCACATGCATCTACTTTTAGGTTCATCTGTCACTTGGATTCTCACTTTTTATTTCTACTCTCTTCCGTATCAGCATCTCTCTATCTGGCCTCTGTCAGAATGTATCTATCTAAAATGTGTCACACTAAACTGTATCTCTTAGGGCTTATCTACTACTGTTACATCTCAAACTATATGAATTCACTAGTCAGAGGAATATAATATGAAGTATAATCTGTATATCATTGTAATAGCCCCATAGTGCTCCCTACAGTAACTCCCTGAGGCGGAGTGAGAGAGTGCTGACACACACCTGATGGCTCCTATGTCCCGTTGTGTCTCTGCGTTTCCACAGCAGCTCGAAGGTCACTGCCGGCTCTTCCTCCTCTTCCTCCTCTTCCTCCTCTTCCTCTCCTGTTCCCTCTTCCTCTCCCTTGCGCTGGCTTGAAGATGAGAGAATCCGAGCAGGGGCAGGAAATCCTCGGCTGCTGCCAGACACTTCAAAGTGCAGGGGGAGTGGAGAGCTGCCGGCTGACTAAGCGCTGGGCGAGGAGGAGGGAGGCTAACGTGGCTAGGCTAGGGTCTGCAGCAGCTTCAGATTCACATAGACTGGGAGACGTTAGCTCAACGCACACCGCAGCGGAGCACGAGTCAGCAACCAGACCCCCTCCTCCTCCTCTTCCTCCTCTCCAACTGCCTGTCTCTACCTCTCCTCAGTTACCACATTACACCTAATAGCACAGCATGAGTCAACAACATCATGGACTAACTGAGACCACTTGCAGACTTAACTTCTCAATCTAAATAATACATGGAAAGGAAACATGCAAGCACTTACAGGGACACTTATAAAAATCTTCTTCAAGGAGCATGAAATCCATAGTGAATAAATACATAGTAGCCTAGTAATTCCAGTAACTAATTGCACACCTGATGTCCTGAGATAGATTCACCAAACTCTATGCTTCTATGATTCTATGACCACCTTTGAAAAGTTAGCATATTTGTTTGTGATTTGAATGAGTCTTATGTGCACACTTGGAGCTTACTTGAATGGAAACCCCAGCTCCTTGTGTTATTTTAGGCACTCATCCTCTCCGAACGTAATGCTTTGACAAAAACAGCTCCATTCAGCCCGCCTTAACACACGGATTAAACTCTGCACAAGAGAGAGAAGAAATCACTGCATAGGTAACAGTAAGAAGAGGGTTGAGTGGAGCGCCATCCACTGGGGAAAAAGGCAACAAAGGTAATTTTAAAGAGGTTTTCAGAGCGTGTTGACATATTTGACAGAGAGACATATGCATTTATATATTAGTGTGTTTTGTAAAATATATTTATGCATTCGTATAACCCTCAATTCTCTTGCTTCTGTGTCATTTTTTACTCTCCTCTCCCCTGAACAAGGACATCCAGTGCATTGCAGTAAAAAAAAAAATGTCATCTCCATCACCACTCATGGCTGTTGCTATGGCCACGGTAATAAACCTCACAGAGCCGCACGATCACTAAATGGGTCTGCATGGATGTAGGTTTAAATCCTCTCCATTTAAATGTATGGTAAAAACAACATGAAGGTCAATGCAAGCAGAGGATATGCTGTCAGAAATGGGTTAAACAGGCACTATGTAACTTTTCTGGTGGAGGATTTGCCACCTGGTTGTCTTCCTCAAGATGTTAGTATGGCATTAAACTTATCTTTCTCAGGCCACATTACAGGTCAGATCTATGGAGTTAGCTCAAAGCAAGAAAGCATGTTTAAAAGATATCTGTGTAATCCGTCAGTTCACGTCTGATCCATAGCAAAAGAAAAACATAAAATCTGTCAACTGGACAATGTTTTTTTTACAGATAGTGCTAAAGAACAAAAAACTATGCTGAGGGACATTCCAGACAAAGAAATCATCATCAACATCATCAAGCAAGTGACCAAAAAAGTTACTTAGTGCACCTTTAAATAAGTAAAAGTACCCTGACATTTTATAAAGTCAGATTATTTTAATGCTCAAACTAAAATTATGTGAAATTACATGCTTTGTTTTGTGTAATTATAAGTGTCCAGCTATAAAGTACATCATAAGCGAAGAATTAGATAAGAATATACCCTGTTTATGCAATTCAGTTAATTTCTGTAAAGCCCAAAATCACAACAGTCGTCTCACAGGGCTTAACAAGACCATTTATTTAAACTATATTAACCATTGGGGGCTCCAGCCTTCCAACATTGAGGAAATTAGCTTGGTTATGAATCTGCTTTGAGTGATTTCCTGCAGATGAAGTTCTCATAAAGAGCCACTTGAAGCTCATATTGACAGCAGCTCAGAATGGTCAGAGGGCTTACTGATGAACTAACTGCTAGATGCGGATTTTAGTCCTGATTGGCTCTTTAGATAGTGTTCTGCTTGCTGCTGCTGCTGCTGTCACTCACTCATTAAGATCATCAGAGCATGTCATTAACATGCATACGTATGTTCACCAAACCATATCATTAAATAGATTTAATTAGACAATTTTTGATGCTGTGAAAAAAAGTGCACCGTCCGTTCAACTTTCAAACAAATGACTCTCATCCCAACATTTCTAATTAGTTGGAGAGAGAGAGAGGGGGAGTATTAACCTGGGCTTAGTGTGCAGTGTGTCTGAATGCCTTTCTATGTGCGCGTGTATTCTCTTTCAAGTAATTATATTTCTAGGCTGCACAGCACAGACAGGGGCAGGTCTATGTGTGTATATCGGGGCTTATCAGACGTATCCAATCTGGAGGCAGATCAGATCCAACTGTAAAAGCTCATTAATTACGGACGGTTGCTGTGCGACTGAGAAAATATGGAGAGAGCAAGAGGCAAAGGGTGAGGTTAGGAGACACAGAAAAGCAGGGGGCACTATAAAGGAAAACCCGCTTCAGGAAATTGACCTTGGGTTGAGTGATTTGCAGATGTAGCAGCTGTCTCATACCTGTCGTGAGGATCCATCTTTCTCCTGTTGCATTCACCTGAAGGTAAAATGTTGGAGAGACATTAACATATTTCTTAATTACACTGTGCTTTATGCAAATTGTAGTCAATTGAATCAAGATTGTATAATTTCTAAAATTTTAGACTGTAAACAAAAGCTAGTGAATAGTGTGTCATCGCAGAAAATGCTGCATAAAAGTCTGGTTATTATTTAGCAAAATGACTGCTGAAAACATAAAGCATATGTGTGTCATTTAAAACCACATAAACCAACACATTTGGTTTGCCTATAGCATATTAGTATTTGAAAAGGCTACATGCAGCATATTTAGTAGCCCTTAGCGATAAGTGTACAAATGAGCAGCATTGGCCCCACCCCCATCTGTCCCGGTGTGCGCTTCTGCAGGGTCCGTCTGGCTGTCATTAATCTGATGGTGCTGGAGTGGTACCATTACAGGGGTACACCTAAATCAATGCCTGATAAAGTATGTGTGTATACAGCAGAGTATTATATGTGCTGCCCTTTCTCTCTTCCTCATTTTCTCTCCCACTTCCACTCTCTCATTCTCCCATAATGTCTTTGTGCTGATCATCCACTCTACAGGAGGCCCTAATGAGCCAAAGGAACTTTATAAAGACAAGGAGCATAGTAACGCATGTGCACGGATGACTATGATTGTCTTCCTGAACTGTGATAAATGGTGAATGGAAGTTGAGGTAAATATTTGCATGTGCTAATTGGTCTCATTAATGGCAGTGATGTGAGTGGGAGGGACCACAGCTTACGATTGGCCAGTCTAATTGGAGCTTTTTGATGCACGTGCATGGCTTCTCTGTGCGCTGGGCTGTGGGGAATGATAAATACTTTCTTAGATACACATTGTACACACAGGCACACACACACACACACACACTCTTCAGAGGAGCCTGTCTCCAAAGAGGCTTTCAGCTAAATTGAGTTTGGGTTTAGGGTCCTGTTTATATTAATGAGTGCACTGTTGGCTGAGGTGGGCCCAGTGCTCTGTTATTACCTGCCTGATAATGAATGCAGCGTGACTGGAGGCTCTCACCACAGACACATAGCACAGACTGGTCCCGGAGAGAAGGCAAGGGAAACACACAACATCAGCTCACCAATTTATACAATGTGAATGCAACTCATGAGCTTAAATGTCTTGAAGTTGTTTACAGGCCACATCATAGATTAAAGCATTAAACATGATCATAATAAACATTAACAGTAAGACGGTGTAACCCCTCATTTGTCCAGGAGTGTTTTAGTGTAGAGATGGTATGAACAGTGGTCATCTGGACACTGTTTTTGCAATCAAGACGTTTCGGCTTCCATCCAAAAGCAATTTTCAGTTGATGGTAGTGGCTTGAGGCACTAGGATTTATCTACTCTGAGTTAACTTAAGTTTACAATACAATCAAATTGAAAATGGCTTCTGGATGAGAGCCGAAACATCTTGATTGCAAAAACAACGTCCAGATGAGCACTGTTGAAACCTTCTCTACATTAACAGTGACTTGCTTTTATAAGCTTGAGACTGAGAAATGAACCAAAAATAGAGTCCAGTAGAAAGTCACAAGTTTTTAGTTTAGCTTTATTATTCCTATTCTCTTCACAGGAGCAGCTGGTTCACTTCATTCACAAAAAGGTTTAACCACCTGGCTCCACAGTAGTTTTGTTAACAGGCAAGTGTAAGTGTAGAAAAAAACAGGTTAACGCTGCACTATTGTTATTTGGGAGTCTGAACGCATGGAACTGGGAGCTGGGAGGATGTGTCTCACTGTATTACGAAGCATATAGTAGTGTACTGTGGTAATAGTGGCCATAGATGTTGTGTCCTCAGTCTGCAGCAGTGACTTAGCTCAGTGTGAACAGTCAGTCTGAGCCCTGAGGGTATTACAGGCCTGACCTCTCCATGTATGTGAGCGTCTCTGTGGTCCGCTGTTCTTCACGACTGCGGCCTCAACAAGCTTTAATAATTCAGCACTTCTTTCACTCCAAGACAAACTGGCTCCTCCAGCAGGGATTCAGCAGAACGCTCTCAGGTAGCTTTGATTTCAGTCCAGGTGCACTGCGCCTGCACTGGCAACTCTGATGCACCATCCCATTGAGCTTAGAGTTGAAAACGCAATGTATATGTGAACTCACTTAACCTGCAAAGACTAGAAGGATCTAATACAACTGGACAAAGTAGTAGTTTGGATTTCTGCAGTTGCTCTAATAATATATGTCAGCTTCCTGGATTCACAATCCTAAGATTCCAAACCAAGGAATTCACTCAATACTCGATACCAATACCACAATGGTTAAGTAATTATTTTTGACTAATGCATGTCATTTTCATAAACAAAATAATAGTACTTTCTTTATTTTTAACATGGGGTTTTTAATAAAGCTCAAACTTATTCTAAGGAAAGCTCACATTTTGTCCTGTGATTTTGTACTGATACTTGCTCAAATGTGTATCTAGTTTCAATATTGGTATTGGTCTAATTTTTACATAGTGCTTTTCCACCTTCAAGGCCCTCAAAGCGCTTTACATCAAGGAACCACTCACCCATTCACACACCATTCACACACCAGTATACAGACAAAGGGGGTGAAGTGGGTTAAGTGTTTTTCCCAAGGACATAACGAATCTGTGTCAGAATTCATCTGTGGGATCTGGAGTTGCACAGCCAACCTGTGGAGCAGTGGATCTGTTGTTTTTTTCTTTCTGTTTTTTTTTTTTTTTTCTAGAATGGGATTGGAACCTCCAAACTTCAGATCAGTGGATAAACTGTCCTCTGATCTGTCGCACCATTTTAGTTTTAGTATCAGTTAGTATCTGATTTTCGATACTTTTGACAACCCTACTAGACAGCATATCTTAGTGTTTTATTTTATTTTATATGCTCTCTCTCTTTTCCTATGTGCTTGTAATAGTATCATTACTATTTACTTGTGAAGCATTTTGATCTAGTGTAGCTGTTTTAGATGTGCTACATAAACAAACTTGAATTGAATCAAATTGAGTTTTGTATTGTAACTCTAAAACCCCAGAGGCCAGAGCTCTTGTTCAGATGTTGTTAATAGAAAATGTACATGCAGAATGTTAAGTTTGCAACTGTCTGACAGTGACGCGTACTGAAAGGCCAACAGTGTAAAGCCATGTCTAATTTCACAGATGCTGAACAAATTGTGCAAGACCTGAAGAAGCCTGTGTTCAACTGTGTATTCATCTGGAGTTCAGACAATGAGAGAAAGTCACAGAGGCATGACCGGAGCAGGAGATGCAAGCGGAATATCTATAGTCTGCTTATACATCAACACACACATACACATACACTAGACTTGAGTGCAGTAGAGCTCACAATACGCAGCAGCCGTCATGTATTTGTCTGATGCAAGATGACAGTTTCCATTTGAACACATTTCCAGTCAGATCCAAACAGAGCAGCTCCAGGCTCTGAGACAAATGAGGGTTAAACATTCAACTGGAAGAGTCAGTTCAGCATCACAGTACTATCGCATGGTGGTTGCTGTGTTGTTAAAAGAGAATGATTGTTAGAGCAGTAGCCTACAGCTCAGAAAAGTAACCACATGTAAAAGAAAGTGTATGTTACAACCCTGCCAATATCAGTTATGCTGTCATAAGAATTAACAACTTCTAAACTAGGTCTTACCAGGGTCAAAAGTATATCACCTACTTGTGCTGTCATTATACTAAAATTTAAACTCTTTTTCAATACTAAAGAAATGACTGACGTTGATACCATAATTATTAAAAAAAAAAAAAAAAAGTTGGACAATAGAACGTAATTACTTGTAATTACTTGTAATTACTTGTAATTACTTGTAATTACTTGAAGAAAGGACCAAGTTTGTCCTGAGTTCAATATCAATATCCAATGTAATGTAGTGGGCTTATCTGTTTTTGTTTTTTTAATCGAATGCATCTGTTATGTATATTGTCCAAAAAAGCATTGGTTTGAACTAGTTGGAATTTTTTAATTATGCATTAATCAATAAGGTAGATACATTTCATAATACTATTTACTTTGGTTTAATGTCCATGTCTAGAGCCTGTCCCAGCCACCACAGGTATAAAGACGACAACTAGCCTGCTTCATCACCAGACATATGGGAGCAAACTGTTATTGACATTGATTTGTAAATGAAATATTTCTGTGGAGTAACATAAAACATGTGACTTCTTATTGTTTTCCACACCAGAAGAAGACCCATTTAGAAGCAGTGATAAAATCAAAGTGGTGTGAAGCGTGCCTCTGTGAGCTGATGCGGCGCAGGCTTTAACCTTATTACAAATAACAGCTCTCTGGTGGCACTGCCCGGGCCCAGCACTGAGCTCTGCTCTTTTCGGTGGGCCTTTGAAACACAATGAAATAGAACTGCTCTCACTCCAATACCATTAACTAAATAGAAAAAATGAAAGACTAAGACAAAGTTAAAAGTACTGGGAGGTAAGTCATGTCTTGACTGAAATAAACTGGGATAGAAATATTTTAAGTAGTATCAAATAACAAATAATAAGGGTTTCAGATGACACACAATTTTATAGACCAAAATATTTAATACAGATAGGATCTGAAAATCACCAACTGGCCAAAATCAAGACTGCATACACTGTTAGATGTTTTAATTTACCCCATGTAGACATACCAAATGTTGCTATTATGTTTTATATTTATAGACACATTTACATTATGGTAACATAGAGCTTAACAAATAATTATATAGCGGGAACATGAAGTTTACAGCATATATTACAGCTACAAGCAGGACTGTAAACTTTGCCTTCTTGTTATTCCCATGTGAATCTCCTTTAAAAGCAGTGGTGCTCCTCAGCAGACAATAACAAACAGGAAGTGACAGGCTGATCTTTGGAGCCTGTATTCATCTCCCCCACACCATCCATCTGCGAGAATCAGCGAGCAGATCAGCCCGTGAACACTACAGTCACATGACATTTACGCCCTGTGCTGTGAGCGCCTCTGCAGCTGTGCAGTGTTTAAGTGTTATAGGGCTGTCTGTACAAGCTGAACGGGGTAAGGGTGGGATGAGCATGTGTCTTGTTAGATGTGACATTTCTGGGGACATGGTCGCCTCATTAAAGGTCATCTGTTAATTATAAGAACAACTTCAGGTCAGATGGAGGTGACAGGGCGCTGCATGCAAAACACAAAGTTTATGGAGAGGAAATTAGGGGACAAAGTGATAAAAGGAAATAGAATTCCCAGGCTAGAGAGTGGCATTTTCAGCAGCACTGTATAACCAATATCTGAATGTATAAAACAGAACAGCAGCTAAAGGCCACTATCAGATTGTGCGCACATATAGGCCGAAGAGATAAAAAACAGCAATATCATTTATCAGACACATAGTGTTGTCCAAGGTTTTATACATGATGTTGATGGCAATCTTTAGTTTTTCCTATAGGCACTAATGTCGGAACAACTGTGTTATCTTTAGAATGTGAAAGTCAAGGAAAGAATGAGGCCATAAATGCTTGTGCTTTTTCTAATGTCTCAAGTAGATGTTTTTATTGGAGAAACTTTTAGCCCATTTTGTACATGGGTTCTAACCTTCGACTTCTCTCTGTTCAGTCTGTGTCCAATTTTGTAAAATGTATTTTGTAGCGGAGAAAGGACATTCAGAGTGGAACTGAAATTTCTGGGCGCCACTGGCTCCACTCCCTGATGCTAATGCAATCATATTACCACACAGCAAAGCTATTGTCATTTCGAAAGAGAAATGGAAATTCTAGCGGGCCCTAAATAATCAAACAGAAGAACGGAGTCTTAGAGAAGAGGAAAATAAAAAAGCTCATACGACGAACCTAATTTCATGCAATCAACAAAGCCACTTTCTGTGGAACCTTTCCTCCTTTAAGCCCTTCTTTACAGCAGCTGCAGGGCACAGACTCAGCCGCACAAACAGCCTTCACTATTTCATTTCACACTGAAGGAATTAGACCAAACCAACATTTTAAAGATTTATCTCTTCTACAAAACCCTCACTGCCGAGTGTGTTGGGACATTTATAGGATCAGTGTATCACAAAACTGATTCAGCCGTATGCCTTATAAGACTCCAGGTGTGCTCGATTAGGCCCTAAGCATATTGGAAGTACAACATTTAGAGTCCTCACTGGATTCTTGGTGCTCTCGGTTATAGTTAGTGATTCTGATTAACTGTGATTGTTGTTTTATTTTATGAAGGGAGTAAAAACAGAGTGGGTCAAAACTGAGGTCCACATGAAGCATCTCTCTTTCTCTCTGCCTGGTGTAACTGTATTGAGCCTCCACCTCCGAGTGCCCGCTGCCTCCCTGCCTCTCTGCTTGCCTCTGTGATCCATGTGCTGCAGAATGCTGAGGCAGCACAAGCACAATATTTACAGATGAGTCAGAAGGACCTGTGCCCGCTGCAGCTCCTCGTCAATCATCAGTACCACACTACATTCACACAAACAGGGCCTGTCTCTGCACTTACACATTATCATAAAACCACAGACTGGCTTTACATGTGCACGTGGGGATTTAATCTCATCACTGTCATCCAAAATATAGCTAAACAGTGCACGCCAATGTACACATCAACACCCAGTATCAGTCAGTGACTGTGGGTCCAAGGCTATGTATAGGATCATTTCAGTCTCATTGGAATTTAACAGACAGTGTTATAACACAAACACTGTGCAGTTGGTCCAGGTGTTAGTCCATCAGACTATAAGGTCAACATGAGTGTGCGAGTGTGCATGTGAGTACATAGAGTGACCCTGGTCCTGTCCATGAGCTGCTGTTACCTGTGACAGCATGCCAACAGCCTGTCTGTCTGCAGAGGCCCCTCATCTGACCCCCTGCCTCCCACCTGCTCAGGGGACAGGACTGCTCATCAGATGTATATTCAAAGAATAGTTAGGAAATAAAAACGTACATACCTAAAGTAACTTCTTCCTGTATTTTAAGTAATCAACAAAATGTTAATTGAACCCATGCTGCTCTAAATGAACTAAAGGCATGAAAAGAGCAGGTTGTGTAGAGGCACTTGTTTGCAGAGGCAGTGCCCCAAAACTTGAGTTGACTCTGGGACATTAATAATAGAGGATGGCAGCAGGGGCTAGAATGGCTCCTGCAATATTCATATGTCATATTGACTTGACTGCCAGCCACTGAGCCGTACAGCCTGCACTTATGAAGGCTCACAGATCAGTGAGGATGCATCTCCTCTCTTTCTTCTGTATATCCTCATATCCTCCCATATGCCGGGCTGTCCTCCTCCAGCCCCTCCTCACCGCAGCACTGTCGCTCATCTTGTACCCTTTGTTTTTTTGCTCCGTTCTCATCTGCTGCCATCTCTCAGAAGAATTGGGCAAACCCATGGGCCAAGTTCAATTATGGACTAAATTAAAGAGACGCTTCTCAACTCCTTCCCCAGACACAAGAGCATGCACACTGGAGGCTCATACCCGCCCACAGGCTAATGTAACATGTTGTAATCAGAAAATAAAACATAACTGACAAGTACTGATACAAACTCATTAAAAAGGACATCATTCAGTCCACTCTATCAGCATTAACATCTGACCATTCAGTCACGGTCACATCAGCCATTCTCACACAGCGGCATTTATCTGGTGTGTATTGGATTTATCTGGTGATCTAAAGCCAGACCTGGTTTAGTCCTGGTTTCATTCTTATTCTATAGACATGGTTTAGTTCTGGGCAGGTGTTGGGTTTCTTCTGTAGCTGATATATATGTCTGCATTGCATCTTGAGGGAGAACCAAATATTTTTTATGCATTAATAGTATGACACCCAATGTCTTACTACAGGGCCTAGTACTTTTTTTTTTTTTTTTTTTGTGGTAATAAGTCCAAAGAAGAATTCCAAATGAGAGAGGACATCCTGATAAATTAGGAGCAGGATCATCATTAGCACCACCCGTCTTTATTTTAGACAATGTAAAATATCAAACCCAGGGAAAGACTTGGAGAGAATTTCAGGTCAACTCATTCTGTTGCACTGCAAGCTGCACGGTCGCCTTTCAACATGATTAGATCTGAGGACATCCGGTCCACTTGTTCCTCTGCAAAAAACCTAGATTAAATAGCACAGTATTAAATAAAAGGTAGTTTGTATTCTCTATTTGAATGTCTGCAGCACGGGTACGACAGAGACAATAGGACAGAGAGTCCCTGCGCTGAGTCCCTGCATCTTTGAAAACAGCCTAAGGCAAATGGCAGAGAGCTGGAGATGGCTTCAAAACTACAAATTATCTTTCAAATTCAATATAAGTTCCTTAAATGACACCGTAGCCACACAAGAAACTAGCATTGTTTCTTTGGGAGAAATAACTATGCTATGTAAACAACTGATTACATAGCAGAGGAAAAGCCTGTTTACCGCACTGGTGTCATCCTAACAGACCAATTACCACTGAGCTAAATAAAAATGAGGGATTTTCTTTTTCTTAAAGAGATAATGATTGATTGATGTTGTACTTGTATTGATAGAAAAATATGTCCATAAACAAACAGGTGCCGGTGTTTTTATTTTAATGGTAAATTAGCTACAGGGTCAAAAACAACATATAACAACCGTATAAACCAAGTCAAATCAAAATGCTTAGACTAGTGAAGCTGACCACAACTGTGAACTGTAAAGATATGCATGAAATGTCTATTTGTTACCAACACATTTAACACCATATGTACCTAAGGGGTGGGTGGGAAATAGGCCAAACGTAATACCTTAATATTGTTTTATTCATGACAGCAAAAATAAGACAAGATCCATCTTGGTTGAAGTGATTGGACTGTTAAACTAAACACAAGTTTGCAGAAATATGACCTTGTATCTGTTCACTGCAAGTTTCTCTTCTTTTTATGTGCATCAACTACTTTTTCATCTTTCTAATTGCAGAAAATACAACAATTTCAGTATTATTTTGTTGACGCTATATCAGTCACATCTACATGTACTGTACATATGCATCTCTGTACAAGGAGTTACAATATATCCATCAAAAAGCTTGGTGCTACACTGGAGATTCAGGACAGTAACAGTGTGACTGGAGAGGGGGGTCTGTGCCTTTGTCCTGTAAGGGGATCTCACAGCTGATGGTGGTGACTTTTCCACACTCTTTAATCCATTCTCTGTGTTTAGTGTGTGTTCAGTGTGTGTTTGTGTGTGCATGTTGTGCGTTTGGGTCTGTGTGTGTGTGTGTATGGGGGAGCGAGCCTGCTGCTGTTGTTGATAAGAGAGGAGGGCTTAGTCCCCACAGTCACGGGACACGCTCAGAGCATTAATGAACCACAGCACAGAGTGGAGCTGTTGCCAAAAAGGTCTTCATCATCAGCCAATAGAAGACAGTAGTGTGTGCTCGGGGCTCCATGTACATAATGGGAAAAAATACTTTACAGAATGGGGGTGGGCAATGTTGTGCCTGTATGTTTGCATATTTTCAAAACAGCTTTTTTCAAATGATCTTGTACTTGTGGTCACTAGTTACCATGTAGCTGATTAGCCCTGAGCAAGCTTTCAAACTTTTAACATATATATTTTTTTCTGACAGTCTATGGTAAAAATGAAAGAGAAATTTGTCACTAATCAGCTCCATTATGATGGTATTTACAAATAGGTCATGACTGATTAAAAAAAAAACAAAAAAACAAATAGATAAGCAGACTGTCCTGTCAACTCCTGATTCTTTGTTGCAATTGTAAGATGCCCATACCTGGATCTTGTATTTCAGAGTACACAAAACACTTACTATCTACAAAACTCTAACAGTGGTGAGCAACAGTCAAATAAAACTATGTGACCTTTCTGGTCGAGAGTCCATCACTTGTTTGTCTCCATGAAGATATGTATTGCTTTGCCTCAAAAGTTCCACAATATGTCTGTGTGAATTGAAGCGGCTTGGATGGGCAGCGAAACATCTTCACTCCTACAACTTTTTGTCCAGTTGACAGATTTAATATTTTTCTTGCTATGGTCCACAATATGGCATTAAACTATCTCGCTCTATATGAAGACAAGCAGGTAATGGCACAGGCAAAAATACAGGTCCCATCTGTGGAGAGGCAAACCTGCTCACCGTATAAGGATGCCTACTTTTTAAGTTATTTTAAGCTATAAAACACCTTTAATTGAATAAAAGCAAGAATTAAGATAGAAATATTTAATGCAATATTGTGAAGCACTCCTCTCTAACATGTTTTCACACAAACATTAGCACAGTGCATGATAATCCTTTCCCATATCCCAAACCCCTCCTCTAAACTTCTGTTGTACTCCGAGCCTGAAGGTGAGTCTGGAGGAGGAGGCAACGCAGCACTTCTGTTTGAAGCACACATCCATCACACAGACACCTCTAACTCACTGTCACCACGACAACACTATTCCACCAAGTCTGGACCAAAAGCACATTTCACTCAGGAACCAAGGACTAGATAAGAAAGAATGGGCTCCACTGATACCCCAATAGTCAACTTCCCTCTAGAGTCCGACTAGTGCCATTTAATGCTCAAAATTGTCCAATGTAGCCCTCAAAATCTCCAAACTGTGCGTTTATACTGCTACATGATTGTAGACATGTGGTACGCAGAAAACATACCACAAATTTATGAAGAGTTTGAGAATCGCCAAGTACAAAACCATTACTTAACAGTGCTTTATATTGACAATACCCTATCTACAACCGTATGAATCAACATATTGCAAATTCTACACATTGGTACATGTTTTAAATTTGCCCTGAAGGATAAATTATGTTATTTTAAATGCTTTAGTCCATAAAAGCTGTTGAAACTTACACAAGAGATAGCAAAGGTACAGTCCCCAAATCACAGTACAGCAGCAGAGGAGTGACATCTGTTTCTAAGTGTGAGCTGTGAGCAGAAAGGAGCTGTCAGTCTGAAAGTGACATGCCGCAAAACTCCGCTGTCGTCTCCAGTACTTTGATAAATGGCTTCTCCTCTTCCTCTGGTTTGTCATGTTTAAACAGGAGCTTTCAGAGGTAAAAGACAAAAAGCAGGATTTCACTTGGGGACAGACTAATTGTACTGAGTGGAATTATTTAATTAGTGAAGTGGGATGTTATTCAGGTTTCGTTTGTTGTAGTGGCAAAGCCCAGAAAGACTTTTAGTTTAAAACACTGCATCTGCAGAGTTAAAATGAGATCCTAGAAAGCAGAATTTGGGAGAAATCACGATCATGTTTTTGCACAAAAAATAGGCCTGTATGGGCTGTATACAGTAATGTACCAAAAATATATTGACCCCCAAAAATATTGTTCCAACTTTCATATATTGAATGATAAGTCATTGTAAATATCATGGCAGCTATATGTATATGATAAACACAAATGAATTGCGTTAAACAATATAAGGACATATAAGTACAGACAAAAAAAAAAAAAATATACATATAAGGATATATATATATATACACAAATATATATATATTAATCTTAAAAGCATCTTCTAATATGTTTATTTTTGCAGTGTTACATTTTATTTATTTGTACGTTTTTACTTCTCAGTTCTTCAAATTACGTTCTAATATTCTAGGTGAATGCTTAGATTTCATTCTTTTCGTTGTAAGTAGTAATATATTTAACAATGTATTGAGTAAATGCTAGTACTTTATCTGTAAAGTTGTGAATTTGTGCTCTACTTCTTGTGCTCTTAACGCCTTCCATCTGTGTGAAAAATGTCTATATAGGACTCCTGTGTCACCCAAAAATATCAGTTCTTTAAAATCATAAGTTCTGGGCTAATGTTAATGCCTATTCACAGCCAGTCCAGCAGCTCCTTACCCTGCCTCAGCACCACTCAATTATTCAGCCTGTGTCCGCTGGGATCAGGAGACAGCTCCGTGTGCTACTTACAACACACCCAAGTAGGCCAAAGAGAAATAAACTCAAGTCCAACGCAGCGTCACTCAATCTACATGTGAGCTGGATCTGCTAATAATGTATATGCACTGGAAGTTTGTTCAGATGGAAAGTTAGTTATACATAAGGTTTTAGATGAAATTCTTGGTCAAAAGGCATGTCCTTGCCAGTCGACTAAATGGGGCGCCTTGGCCAACGACAAGCTGGGATAAGCCAGAGCCGCCCCATGCTTTAAAAAAAAAAAAAAAATTTAAAAAGTTGAAATGGCAAGAACTAGACAGATCTATTTTGGAGCACAGAGCCTTGTTCAAATGGAAGCCTGAACAACCAAGTCATGATCTGGGGACTTATTAAAGGCTCCTATTAAAGTTAAGGAAGCTCCTCGGAGTCTTACCAATAAGAAAAAGGCAGAGAATACTGTGTGGCAGGGAGAGGATTACGGTTAGCCTAAGCTTTCTTTCCCATCATGCTTTACTTTCACTAGATCAGCTTACTAAAGTATACTGTTGATCGCAATTTCAGTAGGACTCCAGACTGGAAAAACTGGCAAAAATAAACTCAATATGTTTTGGCTTATTTTGATAACAATAACTAAAAAAATCCAACATAGGGATTTGCTAAAAGCTTCAAATGTCTTAGATTAGGTTCAAATATTGTACAAATTGCAAATGAAATCTAAAATCAACCGCAAAAGTGTAATTTTGTGTATTAGAGACAATGTTTTTTATGTTTAAACATTGTCAAGTTTTTTTTTCCAGACAAGAGCCTGACATGGACTGATACTGGATGATATTCGCTGAGTGCAGAGCATGGGGCAGTGCTGTTCCTCCTGCTATTGATCACTGTGGAGACTCGCTGGAGCTAAACGGCTGAAGCCAAGGGGATGCGGCTGTACAATTGCTTGTCTGCCTGTCCTTTGGGGATGCAGATCGAACCTGTGTATGTGTGTGTGTGTGTGTGTGAGTGCGTGTCTGAGATAGACATGGTACAACACAAAACTAAACTGTAGCAAGACTTGAAATGACAAGCCAAATAACAACTCCTTATGTAACAGTACTGATGATGCCATTCTGATTAGAGCAAGTCTTCTGTAATTTGAGCTGTATTAGCCACTGGACCACTTAACAGTTCACAAAAGCTGATCACATCGCAATTAGTTCTCTTCCCACTTCCCACAATGCTTATGTTACACTTGCAGATGCAGTCAGTGCTTGACCTGTGACAGATAATGGTATGCCTAATCTGTGTTTGAAAAGTTCTTTCCAATTTAGCATTTTCCTCAAAATGTAATAGGAGGGCTACCACTAGCCTCATTGCACAAGAAGGACATGCGTTAAAACCGAATGTCAGCTAAATAATTGGAGGCGTATTGACTGCTGTGATGACAAAGTGGAAGGAACCAACAACCTTGAAGACAAATTATGACAACTCTACTGCTCAGATGCACCTTTCTCTCGTATAGCAGACACCTACTTCAGTGTTTCCTTTTCTTAAATTGTAGCCATCAATATTGTGTCCTTCAAACCAAAGCTAATATAATAGACACCATAGCAACGTGTCGGATAGAAAAATCTGTAAAAGTGAGGGTATAGAGAGACATAGCCTGTATGGATGATCCTTGTAAAACGTGTAACACACATAGGTAAGGCTGACAAAAATCTAATTGTGATTTCATCCATGTGACAAGATGCTTTTTAGGTGGTATTGTTAGATTATGATTCAGTGCTTTTCTGTTTAATGCCCCTCTGTGCTCAGCCACTCCTCCTAAGGCTCTGAGTGAGTGAGTGACATGTGGAACTAACCAATCATGCAGATGGGTCAGTCCTGCTTTTACTCAGAGAATCAACTTGAGTCTTTGTTATGGTTTAATTATAGGTGCAGACATCTCTCATATTATCCATTCTGGTTATGAAAAGTGAAATGAATATAATGTGTTATTCAGAGACAGAATCATTTGGCGTATGGGGGCGCTATAGACAATAGAGCTTCAATCTTCACATTTGTTTTTCTCAAAAGCAGCAATAAACCAGAATTATAATCTCATATTTTAAACAGACTAAACTTTAAAACAAAGGAACAGGGATTACATTTAAATTATTCCAATTTATTCCTTGACTAATCTCCAATAATATCCCTCCTAAGTAGCTGTAAGCAGGCAAAAACACACTCGAGGCCTAAATTGTCTTTGTTGTCGATGCAGTAGCTTAATACTCTTTTATTAAACTGCAGAAGAAACTCACCTGTTGTTTGTCCACCTGTAGAAAAGTGCTTCATAAAGGCAAATGCTGTCCAAAGGCTGTAGAGGCCTAGGCATGTTTAGTAAAAGACCATTAAACAAACTAGACTTTTAACATCAACCGCCTGCAAGTAAAAGGCTCTCAAATCTCACCTTCTTTTTTATCTTAGACATTCACGTGGACGCACCAGTTTTAGGATAAAATAAATGAGAAGTCAACGCATTGCTACCGCTGCACAAACCTGTCCTGCTATTGGAAACAGAAGGACAGCTTTTAAATGCCAACCATAGAAGTAGGAAAATGTATGCTGACAGTCTCACTTTGGCACGATTGAAAAAGATGACGCTCTAGCTAATATTATGCCTTGGCTTAATAAGCAGCACATGCCACATGAGGCTATGGAGACAGGACATGCCTCACACATTGTTTCTAAGAGTCTTCTGTTTCTTAAGAGTTTTCATGGACAAATAACAGAATTTTGCAGTTGTCTGACATAAGAGACTTCCCACCAGGACAGTGGCAGTTTGAAGAATCAGTGACTGACAGTGTTTGGGTCCTGCTGTTTTAACACAGGAGGCAAATGGATCAATCCGCAACTGGCCTTCAATGTGGTAATAAAATATCAAATAAAAATCATACTCTAGGCTACTTAAGTACAAAAAATAGGCTACAGGCTAGATAGGCTAAAACATGGAAATAGGAAAGATAACACATTAATCGGGCAAAAAGTGTGTAGCAGTTGAATAGTACAAAAATAAGAAAAATACCCTGCAACAGATATTGTAGTACCATAAATAATGATAAAAGCAGGTCCTCTGTGTGTAAAACAACTGGAAGCCAATTTTGTACTCTCACTTTATTTGAAGAGCGGCGCCTTATAAAGGCACTTTCTCCACTTATTTAACGATAAAAAGTGTACTGGTGAGGGTCTGTTGCTTGCTTGTCTCCATTGAGAGGTCATTGCTTTGCTTAATTAAATGTATCTATGTATCTTGCATGTATTATATTGCAGGTGCCAAAACATACATTATTAGTGTGAGCTACCCCCAAAATTCCCTCCTTATCTCTGAGATAGGTGAGTTTAATGCCATATTGTGGAACATTCAAGATGAAGCATCTCATGAGAGTGGTTTTGAGGCAAATACGATTTGGTTGTTTAGCGCACTTGGATTCCTTTTGCTTGTAAACCTGGTGGTAGAGACAACCAGAAAAGTTGCATTTTGCACGAGAAGCTGCCTTTATAGACCTCACTGAGAAACACGTACTCAAAGATTTCATCCTCTCTAGTTTCCTATGCCCTCTCCCATTCTCGCTCCCTTCGTTAGAGCGTACCCTGTGCTTGTTGAACGACAGAGAATAAAGGCTGGTTATTCAAATTTAAATCAACACTGACACAGAAGCAGATGTAAGAAGAGAGAAGAGAGAGAGAGAGGAGGATGAAGGGAGCTACAGAGCTTGTACCTGACGTTGTTAGTATTAATGTGATTCCACTGCCAGGGATGGATCGATGCAGGCAGATGAGGGACTGTGTTAACATCCTAATCTCTAATGGCATCAGAGCAGCCAGACTATAAAACGTGGACTAGTTCTTCAAGCACATACAATTGCACACAAGTTGAGATACATATAGAAGATAAGGAAGACTGAAGGCCACATGGAACTAACTGTGTGTTGAGAAGGGATCTGTAGATGGCCTTGATGACCCCACGGTGGACTCTGGTCTTATTGGGGTTGGTGGAACATACAGGCTTAACAAAAACATCTGTGGTTACATTTCCTCTGTGAGAACTTTTTATGTGTAGTTTTAATAATGTCTTGTGTGGGCATGGTATGTATAATAAGTGGAATATGGGATGTTTGGTTGTTTTGCGGAACAGGAATGGTTTAGGGGAAGATGCAAAAAACAATACATTTTGGAAACCCATTTGACAATAGAGATTGACAGATATTTCACAAACACCGGATTTGCACAAACACATCTTGAAAAATAATTTAACTGTGAGCAAGGGTCATCTCTCATCCACTGCAGATTGACATAGTGGCATCACCTGCTTGTCTTCATGGGTATAGATAAGTTTAATGCTTCTTAATCCAGACGTAAAAATAAAAAAAAGAAAAGGGCAAGTTCTTTTGTCTCATGTTGTATTGCTTCAAGATGAGGACCGTCCCGACATTCCATGGATATTGCTTTGAAACGGAAACATTGTATTAGCGCCTGTGGTGGCTATAATGACTCCACTCAGAAGTTCTAAAATCACATACAGCGTAGGGTATGCTCACATTTAAATTAAGGCACTAATGGAAAACAGAGCTGAAGACAGTAGTAATAAATCACTGAGTGTCTGGACGGCCTGTCGTGATTGGACCTCATCTCCATTCAGATTAAAGCTCTTTGGTATGCAGCATAACAATCCTATTTCTTTTACCTATCATCCTTAAAAAAATAATGAGGAATCTTCATTTTACCATGAGCTCAATTTCTTTAAATTTAATCTCGACTCATTAGTAAGCGTGTAGAGCGGGCCGGTCTTGTGGTGAAGACAACCTCAGAGAGTTGCATGTGTGCACGTGAGAGACAGCATCTTTAATTACCCAGGTAACACAGCCAGATGCTCCATCACTCTTGCAAAGGCAGTGATTAAAAGCAGTAAAATATTCATTTCAATCAGACACCCACATGCCACATGTATAATTAATACACAGCGGAAGGACACAGCAACTTCTAGCACCAGGTATTTCCGTGTATTCCCTCCATAGGCTTCTACCAGCTGCTGTTTGTGGATATTAGTCTTGTCTGTGTGGCTGAAAAGGAAAAGAAATTGAAAAAGAGTGTGCAGGGAGGTCAAAGGTGAGGCAGACTGCATTCTGGGACACCTACACAGCAGATGCGCCGAGCTGCTCTGTCTGTGCCCTGGTGCGCTGTGGGAGTATTTTGTTTGGGGGATTCAGCATATCCTGTTCGTCACATACCTTGGAGTCTACTTTTCTCTTGTTGTGGGAGGGCTGCCTTTTTAAAGCGCCTTCTTCTACTTCTCCTGAGCTTGTCAATACTCAGGAATACCTAGCAGCACTTAGTCACAGGTCTCTGCGGCAGTGTGCTGTCTCTGGTGGGCGTCACAATAAACAAACACAAAACAATCAGAGACTTAAAGGTGAATTCACAGACACAAAGTAGACATTACATTTCTGAGTCACTTTCTTTCGCCCGAGGCATTTGAAAGTAAAGTAAATGCAGACAGACAGACTTGGACAATGCTACATTTCTATCTTTGAATAAAAATCACCCAGGAGTGCTCTTCAAATCTTTCCCCCCTCTCCTGTCAAATCCCTTGGTTCCACTTTGTCGACTGTTTTTTTTTGACAAAGCCCTCACATCAGAAGGCAGCTATCACAATCACAGAAGTCAATAGTTCAGTTTGGGCTTAAGATGAGAAACTCCAAGACAATGGCTGTAATGGTCACACAAAAGGATACAGATGCAATTCAAAGCTACTTATTTATGTCTTTGGAAAGTTGGTTTAAATAGTTGTATTATGGGTGCATCCTATTTCTGTTCCTAGATTCCACTTGCTTCCTTTGTTGTAAATCCCACCCACTGAAGAGAGAAGATCATAGAGGGGTGTATCCAATTGACTCTGTTCTGTAAGCGAGACTGACAGCAGAGGAATTGAGTAATCAAGAAGCCAAGTGAACAAAAATGGGACACAGACCTGGATCAAGCTTACAGTCGGGTACATGCAGACTTCACCTAGGAAGTTTCATGGCTTCAGGGTTGACCAGTGTAATTATGTGTTTTGTAGACTGAGATCTTTGCTATTAAAAACATACAAAGACCTAGATGTGCTCACATTTAAATTGTCACTAATGGTGTGTTTGTTTTCTTGAGGCCTCCTTCTGTTGCGGTATCATTTGGAGTCAGCACAGAGAATCTATTGTATCGCACTCCTTGCAATTACCTCTGCGGCGACTGTGTCATCTGTCGAGGTTTTGTTTCTGTCTGAGTGGAGAGAGAGACCTGTGATGGTGCTGTGATGATGTCACCAGGAAACAAAAGGACAACACTCAATCCAGGGCCAGAGGGAACTGTGAATCTATAAAGGGGGTCACGGCACCCACTTTAACAGATAACCTTGTGTCGCGCCAATGCTACTTTACTCAGTCATTCACATTGCTTTTTGCTTATCCCATCTCTTGTTTATATTGTATAGTATTTAATAACTTGTGCATATTCGAATCTCTGTGCATGTAATTTGCTTTCTTGATCAATAAAGTTTTGTCTGTAATAAGTCTGGGAACTGAGAACAACACAGAAAACTTGCTGTTTTTGGAAAGCTGTTTGGACACTTTGTGGAAAAAAGGTCCGCTTGATCACTAGTTTCTTCAGCCTTCAAGTGCCAAAATGAAAAGCTTGTCCTGTCCAAACGCTGCGCCTGCTTTGTGTTTCTGTATAATTGTACATTGAATACTCCAGGTGTGAAACAAGTTGTAACAGTTGGCAGCATTATACAAGCTGCATGACTTGGTGTACAGCAGGGGATTCCCAGCTTTGATTTGAATATGACTACATTGGTTTAATCTCTGCCTGTATGAAATGTTAAACTTTACTACATCTCTCTGATCGGCTTTAAGTAGTACACAAAAGTATTTCCCTGGTGTCTGGCATCATGACTGGCTTGTAAAGCTCTTCCTGGCAGTTTAATTCGTTGAAGACGCAATATTATGTAATGTAAATTCCTTTTAATTCTTTCTCACACATGCAGAAAATCTACACCTGTGTATTTATAATCCTCTTTTTTACTCAACATTATCTGTATGCACATCCGCAGTTCCTTCCAATCATTTTATCTTCTTGGCTACCACTTTAAACCTATTTTTGATATGCTAATGTGTTTTGTTCTTTTGATGCTGCATGCTAGATAAATAAACACACATAAAACTGAACTGAACCAAGGTCAAGAGAGAACTAATTATTCTCTTCCATAAAGTTTCTAGTTACCCCTTTATGATTGTTACTGAGATAAGTGCTTGTGGTCTATAGAGCTAGCTAATTGCAAACCAGCAGAGTGAAATCAAAGCAATACTTAAAACATCTGACTTTTTTTGTAGATCCAATGTACATTTTTTTCCTAATATAAACGTAACAAGTAACAAAATGCATGACATGAGTGGGGTTATTAATAATTAGCCAGTAATAAGATAAAACATTGATAAATTGAGCATACACAAAATCAAGAGCATTTCCAACAAACTGGTTCATTGAGTATTCCAACCTTTGACCACATATAGAGTGACCAAGAGACATACACATACCTGCAAATATAGGTGTAACCCTTCACATATCACGTGAAACAAATTAAATTCAAGCCAGTGCAATTCATATGTCGTAAGTTTCTAGAATAAGGAATATAATATTAATAACAAAGCTGCATTTCACTGTATCCTCAAATGTGGCCATGGTTGCATCATCTGAATACGGAGATATCAGTGCACAAGAAGTCATTGCTAGACTGCTCCCTCAGGCTCCTACAGTAAATACAAATGCTTTCTTATTCAACTTGCCATGTTAAATAAGATTTCACAAAACACCCTTGAAAGAAATGCAAACTCTAATGATGGCTATTGGCATTCCTGCCAACAACTTAAATAGCATAAATTTACACTACCAAGTTCCTTAGGCTAAGATATGCTGTGCTATAAGCGCTGTCTGTGCTGCACGTAAAGACAGTAAAGCATGAGACTATAGATGGAGTCCTCGGCCGGTCATGGACAAGTCTCTATCATGCAATCACAAAGAAGTGCTCGCTCTCCCCTGTTACTGGAAGTCCATGAATAATGCACACTGTAATATTGCAATGTATGTAGCCTTTACTAATTAATTCAGCATTCCCCACTTAGGTGATCTCATTAATGTGGTATCTTTGTAGTCAGCTCTGCATAACACTCTTGCGGCCTTGGATGTTCAAGCTGTCTATTCTAAGTATTTTCTCTGTGTACTTTATATTGAATTTGGCCTTGTTATGAACATAAGACCTGGGTGGTTTGCTTGCATTTAATTTTGGAAATACTTTGGGACTACGTCTGCCCAGCCAGCTATCCTTCCTTATACATTAATATATATTATAATTTTGACCATTAACGATGTCTCATAGCAAAGACTGCCCAAAAATAAGCAATGCAATTACAAGTTAAATAAAAAGAAAAGAAACAATTGCTGAAATGAAGTAGATAAAAATGCTTAAAACATACAACATGTAATATATATTTAAATATGTATTGCTTTATTTGTCAGAGCAGTATAGCACTTTAAGAAAAGGTTCTGTCTCTCTTCTTACTTGTATACAAATGGTCGGAGTTTTGGATCAAATAAATGATGTAAGCTGTTGCTGAGCTACACCAAGCTACAGGAAGAAGTAGTATATTTAATAAAAATATTTTTGAATGGAATATGCTCCAGACCCCTATAAAGCTGTATTCGGAAAATAAAAAGCTGAAATTGTATCTAAAAAAAACCCAAATAATACTGTAAACATAAAACTTCACACTATTCAAGCAGCACTTGCCTTTTTCTTTCAGTAGCAAATCACACATTCAGTTCCCAGTTTCCCATGAACTTCCTCTCAGCTGGGACACGGCACTTTTTGATCAGCGCTGTCCGTCTCATCAGGGGCGAGCACTAAAGATGTACTTAGGTTGTCTAAAACTGACATCTTGCTTTCCTGATTAGAAGTCAAAGCCCTCGGTTGTGGTGTCAGGGTTGTGATGGCTGCAGTGGGGAGTGAGGGGACCGGACTGTGGGACCTGGGCTTTGGTTCTCCCTCTGACTGGGCTTTGATCTGTTTTTTGGCATTTTCCAGCAGAACGCAAACACTTGCGGAGAATACCACCCGAGGGTCTGCTTCAGGTAGAGGAGGACACACACAGCTTGCCCTCAACTCAAGCGCCTAGAGAGAGGTAGGGGGAGACAGTGTGAGAGAGCAAATTAAACATAAAAATCATCTAAAATTCTTTTTCAAGATACTTCCACTCTTATTTAATAAGTATACTTTCCTAACACGGATTCTTTTGGAAAGATAACAGGGTCTAGTTCATTCATAAGTCTAGGTCATTCATAAGTCCTCAACAACTCTCTCATCACTGTAAATTAGAATTAACTTTTGGAATTATTTTTGCATTTTTACCGATAGAGATTTGATGCATTGCCCATTTTCTGTGATGTAATTTCAAATCAGTGGGTGTTGTGAGGGATGTAAAAAAAACATTGGAAGGATTGGCTGACCACAAGGCCTACTACAAGAGAAGTAAATGTGTTTTCCTCCAATGGTGGAGGTGGAGTCGCTTCACACAAAGCCTGAAGCTGTCACCTTTTCCTCCCAGGTTAAAAACAGCATATTATGCTTCATTTTCTCTGTTGATTCCTACTCCTGGGGTGCTATGGTAATGCAGTGAGAAGATGGGAGGGAAAACGGTTTTAAAAAGTGTTTATCTGGTTTTCAGGGCACTACCTGTGGCTACAACCTGCTTGGTACAAGTGCTGTTAGTACAGGTCAATACAGCTCAGAGGGATTGGACATAACACAGTCAACGACACGGCACCTGGTGGACAATTAGAGCCAGCCCCATCTGCTCATTTTTTATGATCTGAGCGTCTGACAGTGCCGCAACAGGACAAGTCATGCTCAAGGTTACATTTGCCACTTAAAAATATTGTTATTGAGAGACACTTTTGGGACAGCTGGCTACTTATAACTGTATTTAAAATGTTTTACACGATTCTTAAACTAACTCACTTAAAACTCTTCTTTTCCCATATTTACTTGAGTGTACTTTGCATATAGCCTTTCACCCTTGAATTTGTTGACATATCACTCCTTAGCTCAGTTTCACTCTTTATAATATATAAATATATTTCATTTAGTTTATTTTTTTATCTGCTAACTGCATTCAACATGGTACAATGCAAAGTTTAAATGGATAATAATTTCACATTCACACAAAACACATAAGATTACTGCATATTCAACTTAATTAATGTGACTAATCAAAAGATATACGACATTGGTTGCTTTAAATATTACTTGTAATGTGTGTATCCCCCTTAATCTCTCCTTCTCTCATTACTGGGGAGGTTACCCTTTACATGGACGTCTTAACTGCGTCTTCATTTCCTTATAGCCTAAAGACACCATTGATTTGCCTTACTACAGCAACAGCAGAACTTCTCATATTGAGCTGCTTTTTCTCTGGTCCCAACCTCAAAGCCTAAAGGTAAATTCATTAATTCAAGCATATGAGTCCCAGTGCAGTGAAAAAAATCCCTAAACTGTGCATCTTCTTTTTCCTTCCTACCCAGTGTCTCTTCCTTTGTGGCTGCTTCCCTGTGTCTGCAGGTGCAACCAGGTCTCTCCAGATGCTTCATTAGCTCCATTAAGATCCTTCCAACAGTTCCTACAGCTACACTCTTCCTCCTGTACAGGTGCTAGGCCCACTCGCATCAAGGACTACTTTAAATGACACAACCAGAGCTACAACACTGTGTGCTTCACAGACAAGGATGCAAGAAGTAATGTGAAAGTTATATGGATCTATTAGCAAGATTCTAAGTAAGCTATCTATAAAATAAGAATTAGATGTATTTTTAAAGAGGAAGAAGATATTTGCCAAGATATCACTTAGTCAGTAGATGATGGGAGCTGACCAGTAGGACTGGGTGTGGAATATGTGTCTGTGCTTGAATATAAAGCTGCATTAAACAGAGATGCCCTGGACCACATAATATGACGATATTACCACGATAATTGTCTCAGGGATCAGATCATTATTTGATTTTTATTGTCATATATATCAGCCTTACAAGGCACTCACAATGTGAATTAAATGCACAGTGCAGAACTGTGCTTTAACCATTGTAGTTCAAGGATAAATGCTTCATTATAGAATGTACCAAAACAGTCAAAGACATTTCCCCATGTGTTAAATGCTCTCAGGTTGTGCCTGTACCTGGGGTATGAGGCGGTCCATCTGAGTGTATCTGTTCTTGTGGGAGGGGTGTGTGGAGAGCCACTGGGGCAACTCGAGCTCCCCCATCAGCTGGTCTCTCATCTCCATCTGTTGCCAAAACACAGGGCCAGCCCGCACATCTGCACAGGCCTGAACGGGACAGGACGAGAAGGCTACGTTCAGTCTGAATACAGTTCTATGACTAGCCCTTTACTAAGAGAACAGTGCCATCTAGTGTCTACAAGAAAAAGTACAGCTGAGAGTTTTTATTATAAATGATACCTTAGCAGCCAACTGAAGCCCCACTTCATCAGCTTCTGCCTCTAGTTTCCTACTGTAAGGACGACTGAACATCAACTAAAAAAAAACAACAAATGTATTGAAACATTGTATAAGGATAGGGATATATAGAAGTGTAGGGGTTTGCTAAATTATACCATTACTATAAATTATATGACATTTCTCTATACAGTTTAATACATATTTTATATTATATCAACTCCAACCTGTGTGAGCTTCTCCTGTGCCCAGTGCCCCAGCAGCGCGAGGCTATCTCTGGGACAAATGGCCCATATGGCTGTCAGCAGAATCAGAGACAGGAGGTCCACCACGTGTGACAGACTGGCTTGTTCTGCCTATGCACAAAATAAAAGGCGCAAGGTTAAAAAGAGAAACAGCAGAAGGAGTCGATAAAGAAAGACTGACTGAAGCGTAACTAAAGAAATGAAATTGAAAAAGAAAACAGGTAAAAGTTTTGGGGAAGCGTAGAAAGCATATTGATTGTTCCCATCTATATTAGTAGAAGTTATTCGCTGTAGCAGATTTAAAGGTTTTAACAGGCAATCCAATAGAGCACACCTACTGGGTAATACAGAGCCCATCGATGCTCATTCGCTTCGTCTAATTAAAATCTCCTTCAAGCATTTCCTCTGAGGACATTTAAAGTCTGGGAATACTCACACAACTTCAGTTAACACTTTTTGAGAACAAGAAAGAATGGGCTTTTATGTCCGGAGCAAAAACAATTGTCTGTAGAGGATTAATAAAGTACAGAAGTGCCCTGGGTCAACCTTGCTGCAGGGCCACTCAGGCAAAAACAAAGAAACAGCGTGTCTTTGGAGGTTCAAGTGAGAGAGACTTGGCTGATGTAACGCCACTGCAACTAATGCCAGCTCATGCTCTGACAGGTTAAAGTGTAATTGATATTCACAGTTTAGAGAGTAAGTATTTTACATTTTACATATTAGAAAAAGTCCCTAAAAGTTGAAATTGGTGCTAAATTAGATATATTAGACATTTTTTTTAACTTCACTCTAATCACAATATGCTACATGACCTTTACTGAAATTAATTATTAATTGGACTGGTTCCGTTAAGAGTAATAGACTGTATTACTAATTTTCTCAGTGACTGCAGGTGTGTGATAATGAGTGAATGTTTTGCTGACATAAAGTAAAAAGCCAAGCCAGGCTAATTTTAAGGTAATAATAATATTATAGTCAAGTCTTTATGTATAATGCATAGTATTCAAAGTAATGTATTTAAATGCTGCACTTCAAGGCACTAATGCTAATCTGCATTAGTGCCTTGAAGCTATAAAGAATTTTGTACTGTACCGAGTGTCCCAGTAAAGCATGGGCCATCTCGTGTCCCAGAACAATGGTGAGCTGATGAACATCTGTGACAGCACCTAACATCCCCGTGAAGACAAACACCTTCCCGTTCTGCACACACAAAAACAGAACTGTGAGCTGATTATGCAGAGCCTTTGCAGTGAGTGCTTCTTTGTCGTACTTACTGAGAGAACAAAAGCATTGACTTTGGGGTCCTGCACCACATGGACAGTCCAGTCAATCTCAGAGACCTCAGGGATGTCCTTGTTCCTTTGAACAAGGTGCTGAATAACCTGCTCCACCACCTGGTGCCGCGGGTCACACTCCGGTAGCATCAGCTCTGCAAACTCCTCCATGTACTGACAAACAAAGTGGATTCAGATTTAGTGGTAAAAAGGTTTGGGGAATTTCAACCAAACCCAGAGGCCCTCCTTAATATGTTTAGCATCCCCAAATAAATAAATGTCTGAGAAAACCTCTTTACTGTAGCTGTACCTCACTGTAATGTTTGCAAAATTTGTCTTTACCAAACTCAGTGCCCACAATGTAAAGCTATGAATCCTCCCACCTCCTGTGACACAAGGGCTGCCAGCTCCATGTAGTTCTCTTTACTGAACACCAGGAGGCGTGTCCGTCCTGTCAGTGGTGACTCATCCAGGTGCGTTAGGAGAAGTACGGCTATAATCACCAGACTAAGACCAGCCCCAGCCCCCAGCTTCCACCGCCTGTGCCACATCCACTCACGCAAGAGTTGTCTGCGGTTGTCTGGTAACGCCAGCCACCATTTCCTTATGCTCCTGCACACACAGTCAAATATGTATTGTTGTCTATGATTATAGTAACTCAAAAATGCATGCAATAATTGTGAAGTAAATGTTTATAATCCATAGGTCTGATGAGCTACACTAAATTTGAACTGTGCCTGAGTCATACTTGTCTTTATCATTCAAGCCCCTAATGAGTGCTCTCACACCTTTCAGCATACTGGCTAGCCCTGCTGTTTTGTTTGACAATAGCTAGCTCATCCCTTCAGTCAGATATAAGGCAGGAACTGAAGAAGTGGCTTGGATCAGCAGTGAAACGTCTTCACTCATGCCACAATTTGTCCAGCTGACAGATTTTAATTTTTCTTTTACTATGGATCATACCTGGACTACAGAGGGATTACACAGATTTAAATGTTAAGTACTTTTTATCTGGCTGTCAGACTCCATTTCATTCTAGTTTGATTTCACAAAAATGTCAAGGCTCACATATTTAAACCAACATTCACCAGAAATGACCAAATTTTAAACTTTTAGTCATGGCTTCTATAATCATTACATTGACTGTCACCAATGTCAAGAGGCAGTATTAAGAATAATTGATGATACATTCAATTCAGTTGATTATATACTTGACCTGGTTCACAAGACCAGTGGTTCCCAACCTGGCAGGAGCTTTAAGAGGTGGTGCCAGAGCTTGCAGGGCATCCTTAGAGCCTTGTCTGGTCAGGTCAGGTCATCAGAGTAAATATTGCTAGCTACAGTTTGTCCATAACAAACACCATGTTCGAGCACAAGGATGTCCATCAGTGCATGTGGCACCAGGACACCCTAGGTCGGAGATCAATTATCGACTTTGTTGTCGTGTCATCTGACCTCCAGCCAAGCGTCCTGGACACTCGGGTAAGGAGAGGGGCTGAGCTGTCAACTGATCACCACTTAGTGGTGAGTTGGATCCGCTGGCAGAGGCAGAGGAGGAAGCCGAATAGACCTGGCAGACCCAAGCGTACTGTGAGGGTCTGTTGGGAACGTCTGCCGGAGCCCTCTGTCAAGGGGGCTTTCAACTCACACCTCGGGTGAGCTTCTCTCAGATCCCAGGGGAGGCTGGGGACATGGATTCCGAGTGGGCCATGTTCTCTCTCTGCTCGTAGCTGTGGTCGTTACCACTGCGGTGCTTGTCGTGGCGGCAACCCCAAAACCCAGTGGTAGACACCAGAAGTAAAGGATGCTGTCAGGCTGAAGAAGGAGTCCTACCAAGCCTTGTGGACTTGTGGGACTCCTGAGGCAGCTGAAGAGTACTGGCGGGCCAAGTGACTCGTGTGCTTGCAGAGGCAAAAACTCGCCGTTGGGAGGAGTTAAGGGAGGCCATGGAGGAGGACTATTATACGGCCTCAAAGAGATTCTGGTAAACCATCCAATGGCTCAGGAGGGGGAAGCAGTGCTTCACCAACACTGTTTACAGTGCAGGCCGAGTGCTGCTGACCTTGACTGAAGATGTTGTCGGATGGTGGACGGAATACTTTGAGCATCACCTCAATCCCACTGTCACATCTTCTAAGGAAGATGCAGAGGGGGGACCCAAAGGCGGACTCGTCCATCACCCTGGCTGAAGGCACTGAGGTGATTGGCAAGCATCTTAGTGGCAAAGCTATGGGGGTGGACAAGAGCCATTCCAAGTACCTTTAGTCTTTGGATGTTATGGGGATGTCTTGGCTGACACATCTCAGGGACAGTGCCTGTGGAGTGGCAGACCGGGGTTGTGGTCCCTCTGTTTAAGAAGGGGGGACCAGAGGGTGTGTTCCAACTACAGGGGAAACACACTCCTCAGCCTTCCTGTTAAGGTCTATTTCAGGGTATTGGAGAGGAGAATCCAACCGATAGTCAAACCTCAGAAGGGGCAGTGTGATTTTCGTCCCGGTCGCGGAAACTGGGCCAGCTCTAAACTCTCCATCGGATCCTCGAGGTTTTATGGGAGTTGCCCAACCAGTCCACATGTGCTTTATAGATCTGGAGAAGGCATTCGACCGTGTCCCTTGTGGTGTCCTTTGGGGGATCCTTGATATGATATGATTAAACTGATACACTTGATTGTTTTTATGCAAATACTCACAAATTTTCAATTTGATGTCTGCAACACGTTTCAATAAAGCTGGGACAGGGGCATGTTTACCACTGTGTTACATTATCTTTCCTTTTAACAAAAATCAATAAGTGTTTGGGAACTGAGGACACTAATTGTTGAAGCTTTGCAGGAGGAATCCTTTCCCATTCTTGCTGAATGTACAACTTCAGTTGCTCAGCAGTCTGGGGCCTTCCATGTTGTATTTTGCGCTTCATAATGTGCCACACATTTTCAGTGGGAGACAGGTTTGGACTATGGGCAGGCCAGTCTAGTACCCGCACTCTTTTACTACGAAACTTTGCTGTTGTAACACGTGCAGAATGTGGCTTGGCATTGTCTATGTATGTACCTTTCAGCATTAATGGTGCCTTCCCAGATGTGTAAGTTCCCCATGCCATGGACACTAACACACCCCCATACCATCACAGATGCTGCCTTTTGAACTTTGCGCTGATAACAATCCAGACGGTCCTTTTCCCATGATTTCAAAAACAATTTGAAATGTGGACTCATCAGACCACAGCACACTTTTCCACTTTGCGTTTTTCCATGTCAGGGGAGCTCGGGCCCAGAAAAGCCTGCTGCGTTTCTGGGTGTTGTTGATATATGACTTTCGCTTTGCATGGTACAGTTTTAACTTGCAGAGATGTAGCGACGAACTGTGTTCACTGACAATGGTTTTCCTGAATTGTTCCTGAGCCCATGTGGTAATATCCTTTACACATTCATGTCTGTTTTTAATACCGTACCGCCTGAGGGATCGAAGGTCATGGGCATTCATTATTGGTTTTCAGCCTTGCCACTTACATGCAGAGATTTCTCCAGATTTTCTGAATCTTTTGATGATATTATAGACCATAGATGATGAAATACCTAAATACCTTTTTTAAGTTTTACACAGCATCCCAACTTCCTTGGAATTGGGGTTGTTGGCACGACTTAAACCTCAGCAAATCACTACATGAAAGTAAAACAAATGTATTATTTCAAAGGTGCACAAGTGAGTTGTTTACAACAGCCAAGCTACCATTTATCTGATTGGATAGAGTGAAGCTCTCATTAATGTAATGTTACAAAAAAAAAGTGGATATTTTCATTTTTTCTGTATTATAGACTGAGTGACAAATACTAGCCAAAGACAGTGAAACTGTAGCAGAAGGGAAATAGACATTACATCCTTAGTTTTATGAGTAAACCATACACTGGACCTAATAAATGTGCTGTGTCTGTGAGTCTCTGAGTATTGTCCTCCCAAGTATGATGATGGCCATGACTCATGAGTTTGTGTGACCTTACCTGCCCAGTATGATGGCCATGAGTTTCTGCAGTGGCTTGAGTACTATCCATACCAGAGGGGCGGGAAGAGCCCGACGTGGAGCAGAGGTATGAAATGGTTCATACCGGGTAAGTGCTCCAGCCGTGTCCCGGGATGGAGATCTTCTGACAACAGTGTTGAAACAAATATATCTGCTGCCATTTCTCCAAAGTAGTACAGGTCCAGTTGCGGTTGGTAGTCTAAGACAGCTGACAAAACTGTGTTGTCTCGACACACGATGTGGTTGTGAGATTTGAAAGTTTTGCTTCAGGACGGCAGTCAAAAGAATACGTTTCTTCTTTAGAAAATTGCCAAGAAGCAAAGCCATTATTAATATTTTCAAGTAGCTCTAGGTAGGTAGAAGGATAAAGATGATGTGTCCAGGTTAAGTCAGAATCGTTCACGCACCAGCTGCAGTTGTCAATGTCATTGCGGCTTAACCACTCGCAACAGCACTTTTACCACAAGCGATGTTTCCGTTGTCAGAATGACCTCCTAATATTTGAGACACGTGAAACCTTCATGTATCATTCAGAGGACAAAGTCTCTTAATTCTACATGTTGCATTTTGTTGTTTGTATGTTTGTATAGTTTCATGTCCGTCCACTGTAATGATCCCCATGGAAACGCGTCCACACTGATAGTTCCGGCTCAATCTAATTTTAAAGTTCTGGCATTTTCCGTACATGCCTACAAATGATTAAGGCTTTTTGACAGTTAAAAAAAAAAACTGTCACAACACTAATAAGAAACACTGAAATAAATAGGAAAATATTTTATTAATGACTAATAAAGCGGCTATAAACACTGCCTTGTCTAAAAACACTAACATTGTACTCAGAAACAGCCTTAAACAATATTTGAATAATACTAGAACAACAATATTATGCATAACAGTGAATTGATGTGCCAGAATCACAGTAAATAATCATGTTCGGTGGGCAGCACAGAGCCCAGGTGTAGCACTACATTCTCGGCAGCAGTGGCCTTGGTGTGATCTGGTTTAGCGTTCTGATTGGTGTCTCCTGTCAAGAATATTTGGTCAGAATCATCAGAGTCCAACGGTTCAGGTACATTTAAAGTTTCTCCTGCCTCCTGGTGAAATGTTTGTTGATTTGGAATAAAATCTGACTGAAAAAGAGATTGAATTTGGACAAGAAAGGGGTCTCCTTCGTCATCTGGCAGGGGCTCCAGGTACTTGGCCAAAGAAGACAACATCTAAAAAGAGACAATGTAATGAGACGATAGCTAAAGGAAAAAAAAAAAAAAAAAATAGGAAGACATAAATGTGACACAAATTTTAACACACCTTCTCGAGGCAAGTAAGATGTGAGTCTCTTCTGAAAAAACGGTTCATTTGCACACTCCTGGAAAATATGAAAAAAATTGTATAAACCCGACAATATATATATAGACGAGTCCTCTAGTTATCCCAGTTTGAAGCCCAGATAAACTGAGAAGGCTGTGATCACAATGGGCCTCTAGCTTAAAAATCTTTAAGCTTAATATATTAAACAATATATTATTTAAATATTGTTTGTAAAATTATTAGGAAAATTAATCAAAACCTTAGACCGCAGATGATTTACTGTAGTGTACAAAAGGAAAAGAAACATAAGAACAAATGCAATATTAACCCTGGAGTTTGGGAATATTTCTGGATAATCCACTGTGCCCTTCGTAAAGTCTGATCCCAGTCTGGAATGTCTTGTGATGGTAGAAAATCAAATTTGTAGGGCAGCTCTGAAAAATACAAAAAAAACAAACAAAAAACATAACATATATTAATAAAAATGATTAAAGAACACATGTTCAAGAAATGTTATTAAGAACTAAAAGGCATACTCTGTGGCCCTGATTCACCATGGGTCTCTTTCACTAGCAGACAGGTAGTCTGAGAGTGAGGAGATGGATTTGCAGGGTCATATGGACTCACAATCATCCCAATAAATGGAGCACCTCCCCTTGAGAAATAACTCTAAAACCACAGAAAGACAAAAAAATGTAATTAAATCTAATTAATTAATCAAACCTATAGGGCATGATTTGAATATAAACATCCAACAACACACTAGTTCTGTCTCACGGAAAAGAAAAAGTAAACAGATTTGTCTTTTTCTCAGTAAGACATTTTGGTCCATATGATAACATTTCACACGAATGCTTAGCGCCATTTGCACAGTTACTTTTTAACTTTAACATGTTGTGACCACAAGCTATTGATTTACCTGGAACTGGTCCTGTGTGTGTATGTCCCGTACAGAGGGGTTGGGGTGGAAGGAGGGGTGTGAGTGGTACCAGCCCCCACACTGTACCCCAGAGAGGACAGAGTGTCACAGGCCAAAGTCTGAGACACAGGGTCCATCTCACACTGCAGGCCTGTACTCACACTGTTACAAGGTTCAGCCACGCAAACCTAACAATTACAATAATCACACATTTAATAAATTACATACATAATGAAATTAAACATATGGTTAGCATGATGCTAGTTAGCTAGCTAGCCAGCTAATTCCTCATACCTTTAAAATCTTATCTTCCTCATTGTAAGCTCCACCAAGAAGACCAATGACTTCCCCTCGAGACACATGAGCATGCTGACAAGAACACATCCAATCAGTACTTAAAACTTCAAACTAAATTGTAAATGTGTAAAAACGGTCAAAGCTTACCATGTCCATGATTAGAAGTGTCTCTGCACAGACTATAATTTGGAATGGTTCCTGTTTCAATAATGAAATGAAGACACACATTAACAAACTGAAACTTAAATTATTTCAAAGGCATATACATTTTAAACTTTTATTATACTGGCTTATATGTAATATATTTGTTTATTTATTCTGTATTGAATTCTTAAAATTATAAAGTTAAAATGGTTGACTTTAATAAATCATATGATAATTACGGTTATAATCCTCTGTAGTGAATATGTTTAGTAAAAGAAATTCACACGTCATTGTAGCAAAATGGAGTGTAAAATGCCACTAACCTGTACATCATCTGCAAATGATCTGCAAGGGATTAACTTGAAGGGATCAAATGACCTGTAAAAGAATAATGCATGTTCAATAAATCAAACACTGTTTTGAATCAGACATAAAGTACCAGCAGACTTACCCTTTGTACCTGGACATCTTGGACGGTTTGGGCATGTTTTTCATCTCCTCTCTTCTCTTGGCGAGTTCCTCTGCACTTAAATGCTAGTTTGACCAAGAACAATAGTTACTGTGGAGCATAATTTAAAAAGTATTGTAAAAATGTCCGACAACAAACCTCATATGTCTGTCCTTCCAAGTCTTTGGCATCGCACCAGTTTCCCCAGATGTCTCTCACACGCCGCTTCCTTGTCCGCTTCAATATTCAAACAAACAAAATGTAATAAATGAATATAAAACAGATTTGTATCAGTCATGTGTTGGCCTTTGAATAGCTCACCATGCTCTGTAGTCTCTGAGCCAGCTGATAGGCCTCCAGCACATCCTTGCCCTCTTTTTGTTTGGTCCGGTCCACAATTCGTGGGCGATTATACACTGCTTGCTCTTAAAGTAGAAAATAAGGTTGTTTATGGTTAATCAATTAAACAATTCATTACCAAAGTCTGTATTCATTATTTAACTGAATACACCTAATTAAATGTAGTAAAATAAAGTTACAATGCAATTTGGGGACTTAAGTAGATTAATAATATAAAATGCAATGCACAGGGACAGCAACTATATTTTTCTATAGTTTTTAAGGGTATAAACAATCTTAGTTGAAACTGATTAAATGTAATTAAAAAGCTATTAATTGATCATTTGAAACAGTATTTAAAAAGTCTACTTACCACAGTTAAAGTTAATGGCTCCTATAAGCTCCAGATATGTGTGGATTCTCCCAATGCAGTTTACATCACCACAGTTTTTCAGTCCTGGCCGGACGGATGTCTTATTGAGGTATTTGGGTTTGCTCTTGGACCTGTTACAGGATATTAAAATATATTAAGACCAGTTCAACAGGCAGAAACAAAAAGACAACCCAACAAACCATTGATCCAGGATATAGTTCCTGATCTTTAAATATCTCTCTGGAGTTTTGGAAGGACGTCCCTCAAAGAACTCTGGGATAGCTTGCTTCTCATCTTCAGAGATGATCTCCGGGTCCATCTCGATTTCCTGTTCTGGAGGCTTCAGCTCTTCTTCTTCATCATCCTCCTCTTGGTTATCTTCTGCTCCCATGTTTTTCTCTTCTGACAGAAGAAGAATTTTAGGAGCAACATGTTAATTCAGCACAGTAATGAAGTATGCATTATTTGGTGTAAACGATTTTATTAAAGATGGTAGAATGGTCTTCAATGCTCTGTGCTCCTACCTGTGTCTTCATTGCATTCTTCTACAGGTGGCTGCATCTTTTCAGGACCAACAGACTGGTAGCATTGGTCCTCTTCTTTTATTTGCTTTGCCTCTTCCTCTGAGATTTTAGCAAGAATTGGTTCATTTTGGTCATCAACGCAAGTCTGATTTGTGGAATCTAAGGATGACGTGTGGCCATCTGAAGACATAAGGCTACAACTAGGTTTATCTTCAGTCTCATTCAAACTATCTGTTATGAGGAAGCCTAAATCTCCCTGCTCCAGTCTTGCATTGTCTATTTGAGTGTCTGTGGCTTCAGATTTGACTTGGATGTCACTTGGTTTGTCTTCTGCTGGTTCACTATCATCATCTGTAATGTCTATTTCTTCGTCTTCGTCATCAGAAAGCTTCTCTATCCGCACAGCATTGGTCAGAGTGTATGGATGACTGGAACTAGTCTGAGGTTGCATTGGCAGCAATGTGCCTGTAGAGGGAGCAGCAGCTTTGACTTTTGATTTGGCCTGAAAATGTACAACATAACATGTTTATTACAATAGTATTGCTCTATTGAGTTAGAGCATTTTGATGATTTATAAATGCACTAGGCAATTTTTCTGGTGAAGGGTCTGGAACATCCATAGCGATGTTATTGCTTTACTTAAGCTTAGATGTTTCACAGTATGACAGCAAACTTCCTTATCTCCATGTAGTCAAGTAGGAAGATCAAGTGGCCATCAAGCCAAGTTACTGGAAAGAGGTAAGCCCATTCACAGCAAGAATGCATGTTTTTACAAAGTATTTTTGGCAATCAAACACATGTAACTGAATAAAACTATAAAGGAAATCTGTAGCAGTTCCATGAAGACAGACAGGTATCAAAACCCCTTACAGAAAGGTTGCGCTTAAATAATAATAACAAATTTAAATGTGCAAAAAGACAGAATGAGGAACTAAAATATATGCAGACAAATTACCTCTTGCTTCAAGTACTGCCGGGCATAACTTTTGACCTGAAGAACAGTCCGGCTTCCTATAAGCTTGGCAATCTTAGTCCATCGCCGACCATATTGAGCCTGGCGAAAATTAGTAGTAATACTTCCAGAGAGGAATAAAAGCAGTTTTGTAAAGAACAGCTTTACAGTTTAAAATCATACCAGTCCTTCTTCAAAGCACTTCTTCTCCTCAGAAGACCAACGAGAGGAGGATGCAGAGGATGCTTTGGTTGGAGATCTAAACAAGAAAAGAAAAATTAACAATGAACAACACGTTTCATTAAACTTATTATTAAACTTTAATAACTGCTCAAATGTGTGGTAACTTACTTTTTAACTTTTGGCTTGTTAGACTCACTTTGCCAAAAGTTTTTAGGGATTTCTTGACCTGTTAAGTAGTATCTATGTGCAATTAAGGTTTTTTTAATTGTACATAAATGTATGCAGCTAATAGGATAATTAATGGAAATACAACACATAAAAACAGCTTTTGAAGTCTACAACATCAGATTTAAAACTTTCTAGAATATTTCAGTTTAAGCTCATTTGTGCAGGCAGAGGGTTTATGAAGTATGAGTTAAAGGATACTGTTCTTCCAGGAGCATTTTCTCTATGACCTCTCTGTTTTCTGCGCTGATGGAGCTGTCCAGTTCCCATGGCTGTAAGATGGAAATGGAACACACAATAAGGAAAAAAAACGCATGATTTCTCATACCAATGTCAAAGGTTATTACAGTTTTATAAAGAAATTATTTACCAGCATCCCCGCACTGCTTTTCCAGGTCGACTGTAAAAACTGCTCCTGAATTAGCCCTCCGCTGTCCATCTCACTAAAACATAAGCAAAATCAGCTGTCAGACAGAAACTAATTCAAGTCCACATATATGCTAGCACTAGAGTTAGAAAAGCGACGAGTGCTAACGCAATTTTGAACCGGAAATCTTTGTACCATATGCAGAACGAAATTACAAGATGAACTGGTCATATATGCACATAACTGACTGTAAAACAAACCTAATACTGCTGTCAAAAGCATCTCCTTCGATGTCAACATCAACCTCGTCCTCCATGTTGTCTTCTGTTTCTTCAGCGCATTAACAAACATTCCATCGGGTGGTTTGTGCTGCTGCTGCCCCCTACCGCCCTTTACGCGTAGTACACTAGTGTAAAACAATCATACAACTGGTTTATCCTTACTTACTTAAAGAACTATTTAAGATGAAATTAGAATTAAATGAATCATATAGCTATTATGTCTATTATGTCTGTGTTTTGACTAGTTGATCAATAAAATAATTATAATCATTTAGAAAACCTTTTTTTATAACAAAGACAATGGCAGTATTAAATAAAAATGATCAAAAAAGTGATCAATCACACTTTATTCGCAAATATGCTCTATTCTAGAAGGCTTTCAATCAGCATGCTAGCCTTTATTTGCTTGAAAATTTACTTTAATTGCTGACTACTATAATTATAACTGAATCTTTTTTTTTTTTAACAGCTACAGATACAAAACTAATCCAGCGCAAGCCTAGCTAATTTGCAATGGCAGCGGATTTAATGGTTAATATGACACCAAGTTTAAAAAAAAAATAAAATAAAATAAAAATACAATAACCTTTACTGTAAACATATATATTCTGTTACAAAAATTGGTCCAAGTCACCCAACTTGGCACTATTGAATATGGATGTTGAGTAATTTTTGTAAATAATGCTAATTACTTAAATTCTGGATTGAAAACCTGTGGTTAGTCTGGTGTTATAGATAAGGAATACACAAATGACAATGTGAAAGACAACAACAAAAAAAAGAGTTTTATTTAGAAATTCACAGTTTCTAATGGCACTACAGTTTTTGTAGTAACTCACTCGTGCTCCAAAATACTGTGCAGCTCTTAAGAGTAGACCGAAATAAAAATGCATACAAAAGAAGACAGAAATCACATAGAAAGAAATGATAGCACTTAAGCTTTTAAACAAAACAAAAAGGCATGGGGAGTCATACAAAGTGCCAAAGAACTCCTAAAATTCCTCTCCAAAGTCTTTCAGAATGAGTACATTTTAAAGTAGTCTTTCTCTTAACTCAGAGAAACACGCATCCTAGCATACGACCATTTTGCAGACATACAATCTGAACAAATATACACTTAAAAGATCATTCAAAACAAGTAAAACATTTGGATTTGCGGAACCTAAAATTATGTTAATAGTGTTCCTAATTAATCTCAATCTTTCCCTTTATTCAAGAACATAGTATTTCATTCAAGGTGGGGCAGACATGAGCAATGATGGGTTGATAAAAGCTTGGATAAGTGGCTGAGACACTGGACCGGTCTGAAAAGCTAAAAGTGGTTTTAAAAGCACATCCATTAAAATTTTTCACAGTAATAGAGAATTCATGCAATGGAACTTTGATTTATAGATGAAGATATGTAGAAGAAAAATAGAAAGACAAAACATTGATGGCAAGCATCAGAAGAAATTTCTCAGAGAAAACAGAAATATTTTTGAAAAGTCTGCAACCTCGGTCATGTCCAACCAAACAGAGCAATCAGAAATTCCAATAATTTAGAAAGAGAAAATCCATTTAAAAGTTATTATTCTGAAGAAGTACTCCTTCTATGGCCAACTTACTGTATAAAATGAATGTTGTAGTAAGATGCCCAAGAAATGCTTTGAAGATTTAAAATGATAGACACACTCAGAGAAGATGCTAGCTTTAGCCCTTTCCAGGCAATGCAAGCAGACGCGTACAGCTGCAGCAGGACTATAGACTTGGAAAGATGAACAAACCACTCCCCTTCACATTGTTTGAGTACCATATTTTGTATATTTAATGCTTGAACTACTGAGACCATGCAGGTCTAGGAGACTGGCAAGCCAGCGCCTACTTTATAGAATCCTCTGTAAATAAATAAATAAATAACTGTGGTCTCTTTAGCTCATCTGCAGGGTCCCAGTAGCTTTTATGTGTAAAAAGTAAAGTGTAAACATGAAATCATTTTGTAAGTGCAGTTAAAGTGAGACATCAAACAATCCTCCCAAGTAACAATAAGAAAAGAGTAAAGAAAAAAAAAAAGTTTATAAATATACCTTGCCTTCCTTCATAGTGAAAAAAATATCTCAACTATACAACCTAATATCTGCTGCTTATGTATTTACAACACAGGGTTAAAGCTAAACTACAAGTGCTAAGACATCCACACAAAGGTAGTTTTCTTCATTCAGCTCTTATGGTTGGTTTGAACAAGACTGACAGAACATAGAGATAGAGATAGACTTGACACTGTGGTCCCATACAGCCCTGGAGCAGTGCCAGGAGGTAACACTAAAATGAGAGGAAGAAGGAAAGATAAGAGTCAGAAACAGAAGAGTTGTTGTTCTAGTTAAGCTCCATGCAACAGGTATGACACATTGAATCTAAAAAGAGCAACCCAACACGTCTACACCCCTATGTATGAAGGAATGACACATCTGTGAATCCAGCGCCTCCTCTCTGAGCTTCTGTGGAGATCAATGGGTCTGGTTTAATGAATGTTGTTTGCCCCACCAGAGTTTAATTTCGTTTCACCTAATTTTCAATGTTTCAGCTTTAAAGAGGACTAGATAGATATAAAGGCACATAACCAAAATGAACTGTTGACTCTGACATGTTTTGGCCAATACAATGTTGAGCTACTGTGTCCACCCTCACAGTTTGCCTGGGTGATTAGGGGAGTTGTGGGTCTTTGGTCGCAGACAGACCTTTATCTGCTGTCTGCTACCATACAGTGTTCATGTTTTCATCAAATTAATCTGTAAAGAAGTCTTAGACATGTCCAGTGACAGCTGTCACTCCAATGGTCCCAACACTAATGTCCTTGTTTCCTTTGATGAGTGTCTGCAAACTAGGCAGAGAGCTGATGCCACCTGTTGGCAGTGATGGGAACGGCAGCTCTGTCTGCTTGGATTTTCGTCTCTTCATTGAGCGTTTCTCCTGTCGAGTTTTAGCTGGCTGGTGTAGGGTAAAGGGCAGCCTGTGGCCATTACAGAGGCCATTAGGGGGCAGCACAGGTGAGGGAGGGGGAAGGCGGCTGGTGTAGGACTCCTCTGAGTGGGACGAGCTGCAGCTGGTGCTCTCCGAGGGGCTCTCTGTGGTGGGACAGGGGGACAGTAACAGTACCTCCTCCACTGAGGAGGGGGGCAGAGCCAGGGGGGCTGGGGGCGGAGCAGGAAGAGCAGGAGGCACCACAGGGGCAGGTAGAGCTGGATGAAAGCCATTGCACTTAAGAATCCCATTAGTCAGTGGAGCGGGATAGTCAGCATTCAGTATCTCCACTTTGTCCAAAGACTTGGTCTTGCCACGCTTTTTCTGCGGAAAAAATAAGTGTAATTTAAAGTTTGGAGTTGATATAGAGATGGGAATATAAAAGGCAGGGTTCAGAATGAAAGGTATGTCAAGACTGGGATTGATGATGGCAATAATAAGCTTAGGGGCTTTATCTTATTTTGTGTCACACTATTGTTCTCTGCATCACCAAAAATATTTAAACTACTTTTAGCCTTTATGTTTAAACGCAGCTTTAACACAGTACAGGCCTTTACATCAAAACACCAGCTTATGTTCTAACAGTGAGAGCAAACACTGTACCTTTTTCTCTGGAGAAAACCTTAGAGGTTCTACAATGTACAAGTCATCTGGACCTACTGGGGAGGGGAGAGAGGGGGAGGGGAGAGAGGGGCAGGTTAATGATGAAATGTACAGAATAACACACAAGCATGAAGGGATCCAGTTTTCCTTCATTACTACTTGCAAATATCCACCATGGGCCTGCAAAGCTGAGCTCTATTATTATGCTCCTTAAGCCAGCATGTGGTCACAAGCTGGCAATGACAGCCAATCTGAAGGACAAACTCACACATGCATACACAGTACACATCATGCTGAGGATAATGGACAACAGGGGGAAGCTTCAGGTTTCAATTTACAAATGCTTCTCTTTTTTTGTTTCCTGGACAGACCCTACTCAAGTGTTGCTCTAGGCACTGGGAGAAATATATGTACTGCTTCTAAGAACTGACGACCAAGAAAAAAAAAAGATTAACTAAAAAAGATAAAACTGGATAACTGCAATGATGAACAGAACATAGCACACAGGTAATCATAAAAACAACAAAAAGGGGTAATACATAAAGAAAAACTTGGTGGGTTGCATATTTAAGGTGATTAAAGTTTGTACCTTCTGTTGAAGACAAGTGAAATGACTTGGAGCGGACAAGTGGACATGCCACCCTCCGTTTTATACTCATGTCATCATAGGAGGAAAAACATCTGAAAGAAAGACCACGTATTTAGGATATCAAACAGGTCAACAATTCAATTATACGTATACACAAATGTAAAGGTCCTGACTTCTAGTTCAGGAAAACACTCTTTACACCACACAGTGTGTTGCAAAGCAATTGGTTATAAAAATGAGAATGTATGATATTGTCTATGCATATTTACAAGCATTTCTGAGTGAGAAACAAAAAGCAAAAAAAAAATGAAAATAACCATAAAGTAACAACCAGGTGTGACTTTCCTGGTGCAACAGTAGAGTAAGAAAAGGGTCAAAGTGTGGGCAGTGCATTAAATTACTACCAGAATTTAAATCATAAATCGAGTTTTAACTGATCATATTCAAAACATTGCGCTCTACTCATTTGGTAAATTAATATTATGTAGTAGAACAGTAGATATTGGTGGTGAAAGGTACCTCTTGGGGCTGGGGTAGTGGTTACTCTTGGGGAGGGTCACAGTGCTGATGTTGGGGCTCGGTGGGGAGCTCCTGCAGCACTGCATACACAATAGAAGGCCCAGAAACAAGCATAAAACCAGAGACACCACCAGGTAGCTCTGTCGGTCTGACACCTGCAGGCAAACATGAAATAATTGTCATCACTATTCAATGAAAACCTATAGAAAAAACAGTTTGCCTTGCAGATTGTACATGTTTGGTACTGTTACCTCTCTCTGTAACTGACTGACAGTGGCGGTCAGATTGAGCATAAGTTTAGTCACATTTTCCAGTTGGCTCTGCAGAATTTGAATGGACTCAGTCTGCTTCTGGTCCTGGAGAAAAAAAAGCAACATGTAAAAGGAAAATACTACAACTAAAACAAACAAAAAAAACAACTACAATTATTCAGTTTGAGTTCAGAATAAACAAAACACTGACCTGCTCCTCTGCGATACGTGATGTGTTTTGCAGTTTAATGATGGTCTTATTGAAAGCTCTTTGCATTTCTTCCATCTGTTTGCGATACCTTAAAAACACAGAATTAAAATAATGTAAAAGTGAATATATTTAACCTAGTAAAGTCAAATTATTATACAACAGGATTTACCTTTGGCTTAGCTCCTCTAAGTATCTGCTGGATAAACTCATATTCATCTCCAGTGCTTTGATCCGGTTGTTCAGCCTCATAAAGACGCTTTCTTTTTGACTGGACCCATGTACTGCTCCTCCATTGCCATTCACTGACCCACCATTATAATCACCCCCATTTTGCAACTCTGCATAGAAGTCTGTGGCAGTCCGGTGACCGTTCCCATTGCCCACACTGTTCAAAAGGTCATCTTCAACTGTGTGATCATTGTGGTGGGCCTCTCCATTTTGAGTGATAGAGTCCCCATGTTCTCCGTGGCTCTGAGAGGACTGGTCTACCTTATCAGCATCTGTATGCGAGTCAGTTGTGAGCATGTGAGCCGGGAGTCCAGTAGGTGGCGCTATCATGTCCTCTGGTCGCGAGGCAGTAGGTAAAGGTTGAATCGGCTGCTCTTTCACCGAAGGAGCAAAAGCTGATGAAGGTGCCTCTGATTCCACGGATTGAGGTGTGGAGTTGAGAATGGGGGTCGGGGTGGCTCTGCTGGCCTGCTGTGTCTCTGGGATGGACACAGCCTGGAGGGGAAGGGTGGGGATAGGGTCTAGTGCAGAGTCTTTGACCGGAGGTAGAACCTTGTCCTCATTGGTGGGTGTGGGCCGTGTGAGGGAGCTGTGAATGTCCGAAAAGCTCTGTGGCGGGATGGAGGAGGTCTGACTTGGTTCAAGGAGCAGGTTGAAATCTGGAGTGTGAGTGTCGTTGATTTGAGCTGTGAGTACATCATCCGTAACTTTGCTCTCTTGTGTCTCTGGCTCTGGGACAATTTCTGTGACAGGGAGGATGTCTTGTGATGGGGGGGTGATAGTTGCAAGGGTAGGGGTGTGCGTGGGTGAAGAGGAGCTGCGAGTATGTGTGTGATTTCTCCGGCGTACGCTGCGGAGTCTTTCTTTGGTCAGTCGGGCTGAACACCAACGGTGCAGCAGCTCGGGCAGTGTAGCCATGCAGGACAGAGAGAGGGAGGTGAACGAGGAGAAGGGACAGTACGCCTGGCTCTCCCATTGGTTTCGACCAGCCTCTTTCCTGCCCTGCTCCTCCCTCGTCTCCTCCTCTTCCTCAGTCTCCTCCTCCATCAATGTCACTGTGGATCGCTGTGGCTCTTCCTCCTCTTCTTCCTCCTCAACCAGAGTCACGATCTGCCTCTCTTCCACAGGCTCTGGGGGGGTCAGTGGGGGGGTAGAGGACTGTGTCAAATTAATCTTCTCTTCAGGATGCCCTGATTGCCCAGGCTCCAGACTAGAAGTGAACAAAGGAAATTACATTTTATTGTCAGAAAGATTTTCATTTTGTACATGATAATTCATTTAGCTGATTATGTGCACTTACATTGCAGAGGGTTGGATGCTTGCAATATGCTGAGAAGAAGCCTCTTTACTTCCATCGACTTCATTCTGGGTCTCAATTGATGCATTACCTAAGAATGATTGAAAGTAAATCTATTTGCCACAAACAAACAAACAAACATGTTACATTTGACTAAATGCTAAAACAGAGAATTAGAGAGTAGAACAATGTACATTTAAAATCATGTAGCTGTAGGAGGTAGGGTATAACACAATACAGAACAATCTTTCCCTGTTTTGGGGAATACTAGCAGGCCAGGGTTTAGATATAGGAAAAAATAAAACTGGTCTGATCCAGTTTGAGCAGATTTCTCTCCTTCAGTATACCCCCCTTGTCCCTCCACAGAGTGCCTGTGAGGTAAAGTGTTTTTTTTTGCATCACCCCCAGACCACAGAACCGATAGCGCCTGCCAAGATTCACATAAACATCTGGCTTTCTCAGAATATGTACTGTATGTATGGCCTAGGATTGGACTGTGCATATGCAAACATTTTAAGGCAGAAAAAAAAAAATGACCTAGATTTAGAAACCGGTTAATCTAACCATTGTGTGCAAAAGCCAGTTCCAAAAGGCTTCTAGGAAGTCAAAGAAAGTTTCACTGTGGAGGAACTATGCTGAGAAAATAAGCCTCCAAAGGTGAATTAAAATGCAAAAGTGAGAATATACAGAATGCTAATTGTATTTGTGATAAGATCCTGGCAATACAATGTGAAGAAACTACAATTATTTTGAATTGAAAAGCAGTGTTATCATGTGATTTTAAGCCATTTCTGATATAGATAAAGATTCTGGAAAGGTCTAAATATTTACCGTTTATCTTTGTTGTTGTTGTTTTATTTTTTCAGTTGTTCAATTATCCGTATTTAGTTTTGATACTACTTTTAGTATTTATTAGTAGTTAATGGGTATCGATACGTTTGACAACTGTAATTATTATAGTTTCTTGTAACCAATAATCCCATCAGGAGGTATTTAAGGCACCCCTTCATACCTAAAGTTTAGTACTAATGACAAAGATTATTCCAACCTGATTCTTACATGTTGTTATTTTCATGTTAGATTAATATAGACCTGGTACACAGTGCTTCTAACCCTGATGAAGGTGTGGTTGTAACATTACAATACAACAAAGCCTTGGAATGCCTCACCTTAGAACAGCACTGATTGATTTAGACTATGAATTGGAAACTGGCTCCATGCCACAGGGTACTCATTAAATAAATAAGGACAAGAAAATGTCACGCAAATTCACATTGAATACATACCATTTTCTGTTCCACCCTCCATCTCTGGCCCTCCACCAAGAACGTTAGCAGCAATGTTATTCACCATGTTTAGAATGGCATCTATAAGAAGACAAAGAAACTCCTTTACATTGTTTGTATAAGTATAATTGTAGGTCAGTGTCCTTTCTTCCTCTGTGTAAAAATATGCAAGCTGAAGTACCACTGTTATCGGTTATGTACATGGATATAATTGTAGTTTTTTTCATGTTTGACCTTTTATGTGTGTTTGGACGTCTCCCCGATTTGGACAACATGTTGAACAATGAACAATAAGATGTTGTCCAAGTCTCTTCTTTGAATGAGAAAAGCATTTCAAAGCAACACCAATTACGGGGAAAAAAAAATAGTGGTGTGAAATTTGAAACTGAAGTTGCAACCACAGGCAGCTAGAAAATGACAAGACGCTCTCATAAAACTTATTGCTAAATTTTTTTTTTAACTACACAAAATGAGTGTTGACAATTATCACATTGTTGCATAATTCTCTCTTACACAATTTCATCATTTGGTTTGGCCTTGTATAAGTGCACTAGAGTGGTTTATAGACTTTAATTGTATTACATGGCACATGTAGCGTGCATGTGTACATACTGGTAGCTGAGCCCAGGAGGTTTTTAGAAGCCTTGTCTTCTGATGGTTGATAACCTGGAGGATAATCTGAGAATACAAAACGCAAAAAGGGGAAATTATGTCAATTATTTATGTATTAAAATAACTTAACTTGCATATATGGGTCAAAACAAATGCACAATGTATCGGATATGAGAAAGAAAGAGGAAATGGCTGAGCTGGTATTTATAGTCAACCCTGGCCTCAAGCATGTGGCTACAGGGCCTGCAACATGACTCTACTGGATCTGTAGGAGAGATATGCTGCATGTGCATTGTTCTTCCAGGGGGGATTTTGGCATTAAAGTATCAGACATTAAAACCATTTAAACATAGAACAGCCCATTCTGTTTATTAAAAAAAAAAAAAGATCCAAATAGTTGTGTACATGTTTTCTACAAACAACTTTTCAATGTACTTCTTTTGTGTCTTACCATAGTCTTCGTCTAGAAAATCTACTCTTTCTGAGGGGTCCTGGGAATCTGCAATCTCCTCATACTCCTCCACCATGCTAGTACCAAACACTCTACAAACACATAAATACCATGTTAATGCCCTGAAAATTACTTAAAATAATAATTGTTTACCAAGATAAAAATTAATTCACAAAATTAATCTTGAGCAGTCAATCTCAATTAATCTTGTATTTAGATTTTCAGCTGTTTGCCCGTTTCATCCCGAGGGCAAACAGTTTCTGTTTATTTATACATTTTTTAGATGTTTCTAACTTTTAATATTTTCAGTATTTTTACAAATCTATATGTTCGCGTTTTGCTGTTTAGTTTTCAAAGACTGTATCAACACAAGCCTATTTTCCGCATTCCTGGCCTCTTCTCCTGTACCCCATAGAAAATGTGAACATCCATTTGCTGTCAAACCCAGAAGAGCTTCATAAATGCTCAAGGCAAAGTTACATTTTTACATATGACAGTGTATGGTATGTTAGTTACATATGTAAATTGTGATTTATGAAGGAATATTTCATTGGCTTAGTCTGAAAAGTGTAACTAAACAAAATGGGGCAGAAAAAACAAGATGAAAATAATTAAATTACCGAATAAGACTGAGAGGACAGAAGTGTTCAGATCCAAAATGAGAGAGAAGTTCCACCTGCAACAAGGACAACATTACACAGTAGAACATGTTGTAAAATACAGGCATACATCAATAGCCTAAAACAATGTGGAAAATTGTATTACTTTAAGTAAAATGTATACATAGATTTAGCACACACAGTACAATATGTACAGTATATGAAACAATACATGCATTTTCAAGTTTTTATACTAGCTATGTATTGAACTTTGCATTAAAACTTTAAGATAATGTAGTGTATTCTATCCCCTCACAATATTTCACTGTGTGTACTGAACCAATATGCATTTTACCTCAGAAATAATAAAATTTTCAAGAAAACTCTTATTCAGTTATGTTTCTGGGGTGACACTCCCAAAATACCGTTTCCCAACGCACAACCCACAATCCCCCACACGTGAAAATGTGTTTACTTTGGTTAATGTGCATGCATTAAAACACTTCCCATTTAGACTGTGACCATTTTAGAAGGTTCTGACAGAAAGAAATGTGCTAACCTTTATGTACTTGATGAACATCTGAGGAAAGAGGAAGACAGGAGAGGGACAGGAGGCAAGAGAAAACAGAAATCAGTGAAGAACGGTTTAGCTGCAAGCAAATAGAGTATGACATCCATCATTGATGTTTTTATGCTTAATTAACAGTGGACTATGAAATTGACAGAATCAAAATGGGAGAAAGCATTTCAACAATTTCATAATTAGACAGTAATATATCCACTGTGTTATGAATAAATTATTTCTCATGATAAAAGCAAACAAGTGAGCAAGTCTGAAATGAACAGGAGTTTAGAAAAGGACAGTCACATATGAGTTCAATACATAAAAGTGAAATGAACAGAAAGGTTTACAAAGAATCTTGTTAAAATACAATATACATTGAGATTTGTACTGGTAAAGTTACTTTCCCTGTTCAAATAAGGACATGATAAATATTCCTCCGTGAATCATGAACAGTGAATAATAAGAAATTGCTACAAAAAAGACGTTTACCAGTTTGATGCAGAGCTGATGTGTAACTCACCATGAAGTCATAAGAGGGTCCCCTAGGCCTAAAACTTCCTTCAGACTATTCAGCGTGTTTATGAAGTGTGATGCAGTTATATATATACAGAACTTTACTGTTTACTACTGATTTATTTTATATCCTTCTGGCTAGAGAGATAAAGAAAGATGAAAGATAACAAAGGTAGCAAAGGGTTACCTTCACATATTTTGCATAAAGTTGTTCATCTAAAGGGAAACTCTGGACTGTGCGCTTATCACGAGCGTGGAAAGTGCCAAGCTTCACCCACTTATTTGTAGGATATCTGCAAGGAAAAATGAACATGTTTGTTACATAAACAGCAGTGAAATGGGATTACTCTGAACTCATTATAAAAGGGGCACTACACAACTTTTCTAGTTGCTTCTAGTTGCCACTTGCTTATCTTCAAAGTCAATGGATATGTTATTACTTTGCCTGGAATGGTCCATAGTATGGCATTAAACTTATCTCCAGCAGCTGATGCCAACAGGCCACGTTACAAGGCCAGATCTGTGACTTGGCGACCCCACTCACAGTAATACATGTTTTCAAAGGTTTTCTTTAGCCATAAGAACACCTTTAGTTGAATAGAAACATTCTAGGAAAACATCTCCATGGAGACAAGGAAGTGGCAGACCCTCCAGCAGAAAAGTTACATAGTACAACTTTGAGTTGGGCGATATGCTGACAATATCGCATACCACGGAATTGAAAAGTGACATTGTCAGCTTCAATAGAGCTTGTTAAAAAAAAATCCTCTCTAGAATAAGCAAATGTTTATGCTATGTTTATGTTCTGGTACAAAATGAAGCAGGGCTTTCATAATGTAAAGTAGTTTATTTGATGTCTTAGACTAATATTAACAGGGCGGTTTTCCTTCATTTGAGTCTTTGTCTTATGGTGCTTTAAAAGAGAAGTACAGTGTTAGTTTGGTTGTGTGTGTGCCTTGTCTGTGTGACCATGACACAATGAGTTTTGTGCATCCCGCAAAAGAGCACAGAAACAGTTGCTTCCTCAATGCATATTTGATTGTGAGTTACATTTCACAATCAAACCTCTGACAATCTTTACTGTCACAATTTCATACATGTACCCTTATTCATTTTTGTAGGTGCACTAGAGCACTAATTACAGCACATTAAACTGGTGAAAAGTGTACTACCTGTCACTGAGAGAAACCAGGAAGTCTTTAGGGGTGGATGAGAAGAGCTCAAAGTTGGCAATGTCCAGCTGTTTGACTTGAATGGGCTCACAGAGCTCAATCACAAACCTGTAGCAATGAAGCAAAACTACATTAAAACAATGATCCTCTGGCAAACTCCACATGTAATAATAAGGATGTACTTGCCATATTTTGGTGCTGCAGGGGTTTAGCATATACAGATCCATATTCTCTTTGAGAATAGCTGAAGTGCTCTGGAACATAAATATTTAAATTAGTCCTAAACGTCCTCAGGACTACATCATCTAATTGAAATAATTAACACTGCCATGAAGAATTATCATGGGAGAATAATTACAATAATCACATCAGAACATAATTACAAAGTTGTCAGACCTTGGCCTCGCTGTTGGCAGAAAGGATCTTGGCACCACACTCCACCGAGGCGTAGTTATTCTTAAATTTGCTTTGCACTTTCTTCACTGGATGAGGGCTGCTACTGGTTGAGGTGTGAAGAGACTGAGCTGCAGAGAGAGGATTCAAATATATTTTTAACAATCTGTGGTTTAAAGTAACTAAAGATAAATGAACAATGTTTTATATACAAAAAGTACTTACTCTTCTCCTTCTCGACCTCCATAACTTGTTTCTTCCACTCGTCGAAGGTTGGGATGTCTTCTTTGGTGGGCACAGAGGGATCCGTTTCCCTGGCAATACTAGCATCTCCAGCCTAAAACATACCGACATAACATGGTCAGGAGTGATAAAACAAATATGAAAAAATATTTTACACACACACACACACACACACACACACACACACACACACACACACACACACACACACACACACACACACACACACACACACACACACACACACACACACACACACACACACACACACACACACACACACACACACACACACACACACACACACACACACACACACACACACACACACACACACAACTTACTTAGTGCATTCTATTAACAACAAATAGTAAACTTGACATCATTTAGCTACTTTATAGAGCTTTACAATGATGTGAAATGCTGACCTTCTGTTCTGTGGGGGTTTGTGATGAGTTGGCTTCTGGGTGGTGTTCTGAGAGCCCAGTGTCGCCCTCCTGCTGCTGCTGCTCTGGACCCTCTGGGCCTGGAGCAGACGACACCTCAGGCTTAGTCCCAAGAGTTTGCTCATGTTCGTCGTCTAGTCCAGCTTCATCCACACTATATATAGAAAAGGAGGGTTTTTAGTTACAGTGCAGTGTTAACAACAGATAAAATTACTATATGAGTTTGCTTAGGAACAAACAAATTTATGAAGACAAATTAAAAATGATTAACAAGGCTGGTGATGCAATCTGACCATAGCTGTTGCTTGGATTTACCCTTCATTTACCTCGATGCTTTGTCTGGCCTTTCCCAGAGTTAGATACTCACCTGAGCACAGGGCTGCCAAAAGGGAGGTTTTCACAGGTTGCCAGTTCAGGGGCATTGACCCTGCACTGTGAGTCAGAGAGCTCTGCAAAGACAAAGCTGTCTACTGGGAGATCATCTCCTTCACTGGCAACCCGCTCTGAGCTGAGGGAAAGAAAGGACATGGCATTTACCACACCTCTGTACACTGAGAAAGGCAGAGAGGGTGGGCGAGTGAAGGGGCAAGGGAGAGATAAGATAGTAATGAAAGCATAAGAGTGAAAAAGACATGGAGAAAGACAGAGACAGGATAGATAGAAGGAAATAGATAGGGCAAAGGGTCCATTCTAGGCAAAGCTGAATGTGTCCGTTTATGATGACTGACATGTCCATAAATTGTCCACTTCTTAGTCATTAGACAAATCTTCAGGCAATTAAAGTTGAAAGTCCTTAGGTGATCTTCCATGTTGTTCAACTGATCCATTGTTTCCAGGTTTTGAGGTGTACACGATATTCTAACTATTCCAATGTAATGTTGCAAGCCAAGTCACATGTTCCTTGAAAAGGGTATGAATTTTGGCCATTGATGAAGTATACAGTGATAAAACAAAAATTCACAATATGTTCCAAATAAAAGAAAAAATGATACCAACAAAAAGGTAAAACAACAAAAAGTAACACAATATAATAAAAGAATGAAAAAATAAAACAAATAACACTTGCCGGTGCCGTATTGGAAGTGGGATTGGCTTTAACCACAAGAATGAAAAACTGAATTACACTGCAAGTTTAATAATGTTTTCTCTAATGGTTAAAGCCAGCCTCCACAGCCAGCCGTGCACCTGCGGTTGGATTCTGTGGTCTTACCTAGTGGGTGGAGGCGGGGTGCCAGTCTCTGAGGTAGGCATGTTTTCAGCTTCATGTGGAGGTGCGCTCTGGGCTGGGTGCAGGTTGGGAGGGTCTGTGAGCTCACTGTCACTGGGGGTATCAGCTGCTGCAGCTGGAGCTTCTGAGGGCATGTGTACTGGAGCCAGGACTGGATCAGGGGTAGGGGACTCAGGCAGGTCTTGGGGCTCATCCTGGGAAATAGGCTGAGGAATTACATCATTCTGGAGGTCTGGGAGGGGCTCTGGCTCAGCAGTGACAGGTTGTGGGTCCAACTCCGATTCAGGCCCAGTCTCCTCAGCCTCTGCATCATTAGTATTCACATTCTGGAGAAGAACCCAAACCCACAATTAAATACATACTGTAGCCATAGTTGGTTTTATTTATAAACATGTATGCAGAAGATCTCTATTCTCCTTAAGCAATGTAAATAACAATTAATAACTTTCCAAGTCAGAATCTTAAAAACTAAATCAGACTTGGACTGATCTCAAACAAAATCCCAAACACTATATGTTGTGGACATATAGTGGGAAATGGGAATTTCTTTTTTGTTTTGTTTTTTTGGTAAAACGTCATGCACCACAACGTTAAAGATGAAACTAGAAGAATAAATAGATAAATATATCAGTAAGTCAAATGATTAGTTTGTATTTTTAAGCACAGATCTCTCACCTGGTCTGGGGTTTCATTGTGTGCTGGTGGCTCCTCTAGTGCTGCGCTCTCAGTGTCCAGTCCCACTTTGTACGATGTGTGTATTGTCCTTTCCTCCTCCACCTATAAAATCACATGAAACAGTAAACTTAAGACATATTATAATAGAATCACTATGAAACACAAATTTCACACACACATTGTCAAATGTCCTTTCATATGAACATGATGACAGTCTAAAGTTTCACATGAGTTTGTTAGAGTCTTTTGTGTGTGGACAAAGAGCGTGTTTTACACTGGTGACAGATTGCCAGGCCTGTTGAACTGCTCGGGCAGGCCTGTTTGTAGCACAAAGAGTTTCCTTCTTTAGATGCCAGCACAGAAATTTCATTCATTTGTCCCTCATGTTGACACAAATCTGCAGATTTCAAGCGCATTCATAAAAACACAATCAGATATTTCTTCTAAGCCAGTTTAGAGTCCTGGTCAGTTTAACATTTGTAGAAGCACCACACTTCCCTGCTCTGTAGCTGAAGACAGATATTAAGCAGATTATTTCCATTACTTCCTACAGTAAGATGGAAGCAAAATGAAAATGGCCAATCCAGAGTGGCTTTGACTAAATATATGTTATCAAAATCAGAATGCAATCTTAATAGTTACAATGAATTTTCCACCAGGCGGCATACAAGTGTATTCACAACATCTAGCCTTGGTATTCATACAGACTTGCAACAGTCTATTCTGGCATACTAGCAAAGAGCTGCTATATTTTACAGGACTGTAAATAAAGCCTTAGCATCCATCCCACTACAAGATGAGTGTAAATAAATATAGGATTTTAAAAGACAAAGTAGTAGCAGTATTCAGTGCTGAACTGGTGACTGTTAAAATGCACTTCACAATGTTTCTATATGATTCATGAAGGTTCCCTTGTTTTCTGGGACTAATCACATGTACAGCTCACACTTATCTTACTAATGACAGCAATAATAGCAACTGGCAAACAATCAATACATTGATTTTGGTGACTCATTATTTGTTGTGTGGGAGACTTGAACCTCCCACACAATGTCACTAACCATTAATTTTATTTCTTTACACATGCTCCCATTTGTACATACCTCTCCATGACACAGGACGGTGGTGAGTAATAGGTTGTGCACTCTTGACCCACTAACCTCTATGTCCTATAAAAGTTCTGCTAACTCACACGTTTCACCAATAGCACGTCTAATAATATTCACCAGGGTGAAGCAGAAAAACCCCATATGCAAAGTTTAATATGGCGGAATATCCATAGAAGCAGTTAATAAGAAACAATGACATATATGTGTTGTATTTAAGAATAAATAGTATTGAGTGTATTATGACTGCAGTAGTTTCATAATTTGGAAGAAAGCTAAAGCATTAAATCTCTGATTTCACAATGTAGAACGATTATTTCTATGGTACATTCATTGAAATACATTTTACGCAACATAAAAAATATGGTGACTGAAAGATTCTAGATAGTTATTGAGATAAAAGATGATTTTTAGAGTCTCTGTTAACAACTACGCTTATAAAACTACGATTAATGTCGACTACTTGCCGTACTTGTATTTATGGAGGGCTGCTAGACTCTTAATTATTCAGGAGAAAAGGAGAAACATACAAACTAAAGTACAGTGTTTGCTTGCACACACCTTCTGTTGTGTGAGGTCCTGCTTGTGCTCATTCTCATCCGGGTCGGTGTGCCCAGCAGACTGACCCGGGCCAGACAGGCTCTGCTCCGAACAATACACATGATGACTGGGGTTCCTGTAACACAAAACCAAGGCAAGATCAGGCTCACTGTCAAAAAAGAGGCCACAGATCTAAATTTAGTCTAGATGGATGAATGTAGGAGTAGTTACGTAATGAAAATAAAACAAAGAAATGGCCTATAAGTATTTGATGGTGTTTTAAAAGGCTAGTGATGCAAGGGTACATAGATAATGCTAATGCTATGCCCTTAGGTGTAGCACTAATGGCACGCGCTTTAAAGAGTGCTAAAATCTCTAACTTAATTTGGTTAACATTATGATAAACACTACAAACTACAGAATGTAGCCCTGGAAAATGATACATAGCCACAGTATTGAGCCAGATAACCCACATTCAAGGGAGCAGGGCCATTGGAAAACCTTCACATTAAAATGCAAGGCAAGAAATAATCTTGCCTCTAGTATTTGAAATTAAGAACTAGGTATAAAATGTTAATTTTTCAAGTTCTTTGGATCATACACTGTCACACAGAGCAACGTAAAGCCAAGTCAACCTATAACTTGTTCAAAGACAGCTGGGCCAATAGCAACAGCAAGAAGCTGACCATCTAAATACATTTGAATAATTTATATGTGGTTCTTAAATTGTACTGTAGCACTGAATAATACATGGCACAATGAGAAAACGTTAAGCCTTGACCAGATAAGGTGTGGTAGTCAAAGAGATAATGGTGTTTGTAGGAGGCAGAAACACCAGATACAGAAGAGATATAATGTTCTAGGTTAGTTTTTATCAGCTCAGTTAAAGTGAGAAATAGCAAGTGGAAAGACTTGGATAAAAATACTGAAAACAAAGTGAGGAGGGTTATTACAAATAGATTTTTATTAATTTTTTTATGTTCAACTTCTCTGAAGATATAATATTTGCCCAGCAAGACTAGAGATGCACTTATCCAACTTATACAATTCTGATATTGATTTTGATACTGAATTTAAAATATCTACCAATACCTGAAATCAACCAACACCGGTCCAACAACTAAAAACTGCATTCATATCCTTAAAACAAAAGTGATCTAAATGAGTTATGTAGCTGTTATTTATCCCACAAGTAGCTGAACAACTTTGTATAAATAAAAATTCTAACTTTATGACACTTCCTAGACCCATTATGACCAGTAAACAGTCTTATTACATTGATGTATATGTTCAACCAGGATATCGGCTGAACCGATATTTGGAAATTGGTATCCAACCCAGCAATTTTTTCAGTATCAGCACCGATATCCAGTACCAGTATTGGATCGGTGCATCCCTAGTAAAGACCAAAAAAGTACATTGTGTTTTTTTTTTCTACCAGGGAAGTGAAACCTATGGTTGTTTGATAACTTTTGCAATCACATCTCGTGAAATTACTTAATTTTACATTTAAAAATAAAATGTACATAGTTTTATAACATCTACATAATTTTTGGATTGGGAAGTTATTTGTGTCTTGGTTGGGGTATGAGAGTCTGGACGCATTCACACTGTCCTTGTTTGGTCCTGGTTTGAGTCCAATTTGAGATTCGTAATGTAGGTTTGGTTTTGGTTCTGGTTCTGATCCTGGTCCTAGTCCTCTAGTCCAGGTTTCGTTCCAGATTTAGTTATAGTTTAATTAATTTAAACAAAGACTTGAATGTAGTGATTGGTGAAAGAGTGAAAACACCCTTAAAGTCAAAGTATTATATCGGAACGCAAGAAGCTGGATTGGTGCCACTCTAATTGCATTATTACCTAAGGTAGACATCACCTCATGACAAACCGTTAGGTCCAGATGGACCTTTATGCAGGCCAGGTTTAGGAAAATGTCCCAAGAGTTCACAAAGCCTCTTTCACTCAAGGTCCCTCTAGGGCAGGACCATAGAGGCCAACACTGCACTGCAGATCAAAGGGCATAGTAAGTGCTTCCTTACAGCAACACAAGCTGGGACACGAGGTGTTCACACAGACCCTGACAGGAAAACTCCATATACAACATGAAGACATCCCACATCAAGTGTCTTTTAGGTGCAAAGACTCCACTTCCACAATCACATCACACCCATCGCTGCGGAGGGGTTCTGTGGTCATACACATGGAGAGATGTGTTAGCTCGCACACATACTCGGCATCACGCTGTACCACCATCTGTGCATGTCACCCAACTGTCAATCAAGACGGCCCTGCCAGCTGTACACTGTCCACGCACACGTCAATTCAGCTGAAGAGAACTCTGACAATACCAAATGTCTAATAGGGAACATAAAAGTGTAGAAACCTTTCATTAGAACATGGAAAATTGTATTGCTTTAGTAATTGCAAAAAGTGTAGTAATACAATTAAACATGCTTGCCTTTTTTCTAGGCTCACTATGGTCTAATGGAAAATGTAAGCTGAAATTATATATGCAGATATATTGTCTGTGTCCTGCTGCATTTTCTCCTCCCCGTAATGTTCCATACTGATCAAGTCATATTATACATATGTGAATACAAATGTATAATATTTCCATAGGATATTAAATGTATTCATTTTTCAAATACATATATAGCTCGAGTGCAAGTGCTTTTTCTTTTAAAAGTTACATTCCTATAAAAGTGAATTGTTGTTTCAGACTCCCACTGCTGACACTGAAACTATACGGCCCTATGGTGTTAACACACTGTGATGTGTGCTTCTCTGAAAAACACTTATGAAGGGGTGACAAAGGCAGTGAAGGACACCTAAGACCCAAGTGCCTTTGAAGGTGAGCCAGTATAGGCTCTGCTAAACTTAGATCCATAGCTTCAGAGTACGTAGTGGTCCTTATGTCTTATGTGTCACACTTCACCATTCCAACAGGGCATGAGGAGGCAGTCTTGGTCATAAATCACTCAGCACTGATAGACTGGACAAAGTTACATAATGTGGTGTGGAAGAAACAAATCGTTAAATCCACATAGGGGGCATGTTTGTGTGTTGATTAATGGTATTTTAGAATATGTGAGATACAGTTACCAGAGCAATACTTGATATATTTGTGCTAAGTATAGGTCCAGCACAGAACTCCAAGTCAAATTATTAACAAGGTCAACATATAGGATACATAGAGTGAAATCTTAGTACGAGTCCAATCTTAACCCCTTTAAGGGGTGTGGAAATGTTATTTACTTCCACACAGAGGCTTGTTTAAATACAGGTCAATTACAACAAAATCTAGCAATGAGTCCCCAAGGCTCAATGTAAAACTGAAATACAAAAAAACACTACAGTGAAATATGAGTTACAAAGAATTTGTTACTCTAACAAGTAGAAAAGTGTTATATGTCAAGTTACTCAAAATGAAAAAACTCACTGTTGCTACCAATGTTACTACTTGTAGTAATAGCCACAACATCACAAGTTTTAGCTTAAGGTGGGGGATTTAAATATAAAAGATAACATGACAAGTAACAAGTGTTGATTTGAGCCTATTGTTGGTTTTCAGACTCGACTGTGACGATGTCATACTCCCAAATGGGGGGCAAGAACCAGTTTTTCGTATTCATTACATTGTACTTTGACATTAAATATTTCAAAAGGTAAATTCACAAATGCTGAATCTAATGATTTCCTTCAGTGACTAGACTCACTCACTGTTTTACAAAATAGATCTGTATTTTAACAATATTGATTTTATCTGCCCCCCATTTGTATTAAATATTATTGACCTATAGAATGTTGTGATATATTTTACAGGCCATGCGCTTTTTGTGTGATACTTGAACTTCAGAGGGACTGACTACCTGATTTTATATTAATTTCAATATAATCTTCTCTAAATATCTGCCTTAAAGTATTGAAAGCAATAATCAAAATCAGCCATCAAAGAAGCCATCGACATCAGCCAGGAAAAAACTGCTTGATCTTCAACTTTAACCATGACAGTAAAACTTGTCCATTACTACTTTTGCTTTCTTGTGTTGTTGTGTTGAAGTAGTAGTTCCATCAGAGGACTAAAGTTATTAGACTGGGGATTATATTAAGCAATATGTTTTCATTTTCACTTAAATTAAATGCATCTAATAGCGTCACTAACATCTTTGAGTAGACTTCCAATAGCTCTCCTCAATGCTGAAACTGTAAATTCAGGAACTCGAGAAAATCCAGGGAAAAAAAGAAAACTCCTTAAAGAGGGAGAGCCAATCTGAGACGAGCAGCAGAGGGGTGTGTTTTGACCCACATTTAAGACTCAAATCATGACACAACAAAAAGGAATACACTGTAACCTGCAACCAGAGTAAAAATAAGAAAATCAGGGAATGCATAGATAAGATACAGGTATGACATGTTTCAAAGCCAAGTTATTGCATAAAGCTTCGAGTGAAATAGAGTCAATATGTAAATCTACATTCATCTTTCAGTTTCATGTTCCTTTACCAAAGTAAGCACTTTAAAGCTGTGAATGCATTTTTTCTCCTTTTTGTGGGATTTTCTCAAGATTAATTTCATGTGAAGAGCTTTGTCACTTGTAACAGTGAATGAATGGTCAGCTTAAAGTCTTAAAGAAATATTGTTTAGGAGTCAACTATAAAAACAAAAAAGGTAAAAGCATGGAGTTATTGTGTTATAATTCAAAGTTATTTGGCCTATACAACATAAAAAGCTCCAACAATATGAGTTTGCCAGGTCTGAATTAAAAAGGCAAATGCAATTGCCAAAGTAAAAAAAGTGAAATATGTAAATGTGAAAAGAAAAATGTTGATGTCAGCAATGTGGCATACAGTGTAGTGTGGAGACTGGCACCAGGATGAATAACACACGGTAGAAATCATAGACCAATAGTGGTGCTCAGAGAAAGGCTGGACACAATAAGCTGCCAGTGCTCTGCCCAGACACCAAAGCCCTGGTACGTCCTGTTGGCTTTGCTCTGTTCAGGATCACTGGGCAGCGCATAAACCAGACCCAACCAACTGTACTATTATCACAGGAATACAAAAATCATCGTGTATAGGGGAGTGCGGTTTTCAAAGGTGGAATATTCATACCACGTTAACAACCATTTGAGCTGCTCGTTTGCCTCAGGACAGAGCATATAGCTAAATGTGGCCTAAATGTCCAGTGAGGTCTTTAGTGTTTGTTATCCACAGGCCCGCACACACGGGGAACTCCTAAGGGCTTAATCATCTTAAACTGTGCCACTGTGTTAAGAGTGATCAGGGGAAAGTAGAACAAGAGGGAAAGACGCTATATAAAAGGAATAATTAAGTGTGTCCTCTGCATTTGACCCGCCCTTCAGTGCCACTGGGTCAATCAGTCAGGACCAGTGAGCAGTGGCAGCACACCCTAGGGAACCATTTATTTACTTCCCAATTCCTGATCTTGAGCCGGGCACAGTCAGGACTACCTTGGGTAGATAAAAAAACAAAAAAAACAAATTAAAAGTATGAGGAGCAGTAATCAGATTTTAATTGAATCAGGGAGGAATCATTTGCCTGAAACCCATGAATTGTAGTAACAAGGTAAGGTTATAATATCAAACACGTTTGTTTTTTTTTTTTTCTTTTATTAAGCAAATAAAAATGACATGGCATTCTTTGTTCTTTGTTTACTCAACCTATTTGGCAAACAAGCAGTGATGTCTGCCCATTTACTTTTATGGCAGTGTTAAGAGCAGATAACATGGTTTATGTAGATTGATTACTCAATATGCAGGAAACAAACTGTGTTTGATCACTTTTGTAGTTGAAAGTAAATACTATAAAAAATATATTACATAAGAAATAATCACATGTGAAGTAAGGATATCATTAACACCCTCAGTGTAAAATCCAGAATGAAAGTAAAAGTTCTGGACATTAAGTCCTAGTAAGAGTCTATAAACAAAGTCACATGGAGTTTATTATTCAAGTCTATATAAAACTAAAAGGAAATAGTTTTTTGAGCCATGGGGCTCTAATGCTCATGTGATGTTTTTTGCCTAGATGACATTACTGTGATGTGAAACGTGTGGCATGTGATTCATGTGGAAACTAATTAAATCTGTAGTCATGCTTAGAGAAAACCTGTAAATAAAGATGCATTGAAATGTGAATATAGTAGTATAATTTTCATATGGGTCTGAGTGTGCAGAGCAGCAGGAGGTGAGGAGTTCCACGTGGCCCAAACAGAGTCTGCGCCAGGGAGATGTGCCAGGACTCGCCTATGAAACTAGGCCACTGCATCTGCCTCACAAACACTGAGAACACTGTCGGCCTATGAGCAGAGGGCACAAGAGAAAAGATGTCCCAAATCATGACAATGCAAGGCTAATTAGCAACCTATAATGCAGCAAATCAAATAATTTAATTTTCAAATGTTGGCAAATCTACAAATATGATTAAAAAAAAACGCAAAAAATCTTCTGCTTCAATCACTGTCCTCCTAACTATGAGAGTCAAGTCAGCATTACTGATTAACTTTCAACTGAAAAATCATTTAACTTTTGCAAATGAAGATCACCAATTACTAAGTTGTTCACAGTCATGCCAATAAGAAAATATATTATTTAGTGAGTGACAAAACTAAGACCAAATCTAAAATGGAACTCAACAACGTATTGATACTGAAGTGACATCATCACAGGGGTGTTTTTTCCTGGATATCTATGACAGAATGTTTAGCTGTTACCATGCACACAATGCACATTTGAGCAAACACTAGCGGCAAAAAGTTTTAAGATCACCTGAAAACTCAAGAAAAAGTAAAAAATTGATTTTCCTTCTATGACGGTATGAACTGGTAACGTAGCATTTTCAAAACAAAAGGTAAGGTGAGGTCTAAATATGTTATATTTGCTGAAAACAGCGTATTAACATGTTTTACCAAGTTTTACTTTTGTTTTTAATGCTCTGAGCCTCCCTTTGCTCCCTGCGCAAAGTCACACACTCTTCAGAGCATTATCGCAACATGTGCAGCGTGCATCCCGTTAATAAAACTACTGCACATCACATCAGGTTTGTCAGTTGTTGTGTATAGTTTTATATCATGCTTTTGTATATTTATGGAGAAGTGTTAGGTGGGAGCATGGGCGACTTGGCTTGTGGGCTGAGCATTGCACAGAATCTTACAGCTAACCGTAAGGAGGAGTTCGAATAGGGCCTGAGAGATCGCAAAATTACATCTAAAACCTCTTCAGGCATATTTTGGATGATAAATAGATTTTGCATAATGCTTGTCATTATGCAAAATCTATTTTGAGCTTCTACCATATTATAACAGGGTATAACATATCTCCTCTTTAAACAACACATTTTCAGTAGGCTGATATAAGAATTAATGACCCTGTTTAGGTGATTGATTTTAACAAAAAGGTAAGAGTGACTACCATATTTTCTGGACTATAAGTGGCACTTTTTTCATAGTTTGGCTGGAGATGCAACTTATATGTGAAATTATTAAAAGATATAATTTCACACATTTTGTTATTGTCACACTGACAAGCGCACAAGGGCACTCTAGGCTTGTGTACCAGTATGACAGCCACGTGGAAGTGGCTGTCTACTTTCAGATCTGAGTTCAGAAATGACACCAAGGATGACGAAATCAAGAGTAAACTTGTTAACTTGTTTTTTATGCTTTAGTTATCTGATTAACTGTTAATATCTTAGGTGAACATACCTGACACATATTCAGTTCATTGTCTATGCCTCATGTAGCTGAATAAATATATGTTATGTTATGTTAGCGTACTTATCTGATTGGTATGGTAACAGTTAGAGTTATTATATAACTTGCCTTTAAAGTTAAAATGTCTGTTCTTGGTCTCAGATTTTGTAAACAAAATTTCCCCAAAAAATACAACTTATAGTAAAGTGCGACTTATACATGTTTTTTTCTTCATTATTATGCATTTTTCTTCATTATTATGCATTTTTTCACTGGTGTGACTCATACTCTGGAGCGACATATAATCCGGGAAATACAGTAATTAAAAAAACTGTTGGCTAATGCTAGCTAGGTTGTGACTGTAATTTTGTAAGAGACTGATTTGTGTCATTAAACGGTCAGCTGTTTCTGAAACTGTCTAACTTGAGTAACAGAGGTTTAGACAGAGCAGTGCCTACCATTTGCACCTGATATCATCAACATTCTCAGAGGGTGTAATACTCTCAGCTGCAAAGTATTGGATCAAAACTAAAAGTCTAGAAGTTTTCATACAACAATATGACAAAGAAAAATGCGCTATAGTGTGTTTTTCTATTATTTTAGAATTCAAGTAATCAAAGTAAATAATCGACAATCTATACATTTTTCACCTTCCATAAAATATCCTTAAGAGCATATTAGGGTAGCTCTGTCAGTCACTGCAGGACTCATTTCTGCCTCACTATTTAAGAGATATTTCACTCTGCTGGACTTATTTTCTCTGCTAAAGTGACAGCACTGCTCCAGAACCTACAAACAAACCATGTCATGTGATAACGTCACTGGGCTGTGGTTTGCTTCAGTTGCACAGGTGTGAGTTCGGGCCATAAAATTCTAATTGTGCTTGAGCATGGCCCGGTTCAAAAAAACCAAGTCTGGACCTAAACTCACTCGCACAGCTCTCTTCACTGTTTTGCAGTCCTCTGCGCAGGCTCTATACAGAAACTGTGCAGAAACAAGCCCCTCAGTGTTTCCATGCACAACAGTGTTGATGCGTTACAGTTTCACATGGTTTTAACTAATCACTACAATTAAACATATCAACAGGGCACTAAAATAAGAATCAAAGCTTTTTAGTAATCAAATTACTCAATTTACTCGATTAACTGTTTCAGCCCTAAGTGTGTTTACAGTGTCTTTCTGATCTTCAGCTAACAGCCGTGAGAAAAGTAACCACAAATCTAATGGAAATGTTGTCCTTTGTTCTGCTGTTTCTGTTCCACCTAATCTTTCGGACCAGTGCATCCTCAGGGCAAAACTCATCAACTCTACACACCTAAACAAACATGCACAAACACATAGTATCGTCAACAGATTCAGAAGTCACCACATCAACGCATGTTTATCAAGACAAAACAGTTAATAACTCTTTGAGAAGTTGCCTTCAAGCATGACTATGTTGCCTAGTGTGTAGTTCTGAAGACAAGTTCCTGGTGCAATTCATTTGGCAAACATCGCTCCCTCCCCCTCAAGGCTTGATAGTATCTCAAATAAGCTAAACATGGTGACTCTTAAATGCCTTCTCTTCTTATGTAAACTATGTAAAAACTAATCTAAAACCAGTTATCCACACTAAACACAACATTTCTTACTTGAGGAAACATAAATTACTGAAATACTGAAACAGATGCTCTCTGTACTTTACTTCACTGCATTAAACTCCTCAAAGTTATTCCTCACTTGCCACATGCATTTCCAGCATACCAATTATAAATAAATAATTATAGATTCAACAAAGACGCCAATAATACCTTGGCTATGCACATCCTGGAAAAGTGCATCCTGGTTCTCCTGAAAGAATAATTACCACTAGCTTGTGTCTTAAATTTACATAAAATGTCAGTGTAAACATTACACACCAACTCCAAATATTTAAAGACACTATATTAAAATGAACTATTTGTTCACTTAAGGATATGTTGTTTGGTGCATGAAGCCTTGTGACGTGTGTAAATCCTCTCCACACAGCAGGCCTTCTCTCTGATACTACTGAAGAAACGCATATGCCCCTATTTGAAAACAGGTCACTCTCCACAAACTGAGTCACCAAGTAACACTGCTGCGCTTGTGGACAAACAAATACGATTCAAGGATAACCAGAACAATATAGACTTCAATAAAGCTTTTTCACTGGCATGTTTCAGTTGGGGCTGGCTTGGAGCAGGTCTGATTGGTGTGGGTCCCACCAGCCGAGTTGCGTTTCCATGTTCCCGGGGCAGTATTCTGCTCTGTGAGACACTGATATCACCCAAACATTACAAATGTTTTCTTAAAAAATTAAAAAAAATTGTATTTGAATTATACTTGTAATTATAAGGCCGATTTTAGCAATTCGCAAAAAGATGTTTAGCACTGCGAGATGTGGCTGAAGCTAGCATAAACACAAAACTACTTCTGGTTTAACGTCAGCTTTTTCTCCATTTATTTCATTTCCGATATAAATGCAGAAATGAAATGAATGCATTTAGTGTCTCTTTTAGTGTCTCTCTATTTAATGCAGTGGGTCTGGCTCATGTCTGTCATCAACTCAACATTTGGTGAGACGTTATTATTTTTTGTTTATATCTGCTTTTTGCAGTGTTGAGTCTGCATTCTCTCTTGCCCAGTCATTTTGTTTCTTGTATATTCGCACATTAGCTAAAGCGATCTGTACCCCCTCTGGAAGCTAGTACAGGGCAGAATGGTTCAATTTAGACAATGGAGAAGTTTTGCATCTCATACCAGTGGAAATGAGACTTAAGAGTTCATGTATATTGTTAGTACCTAACAAGCAGGTAACTCTTTCTGAACAATGTAAAAACAGACAAGCACATATTACAATAGCTTCTAGATTGTTCTGTCTCACTGTTGTGTCTTCAATAGACTGATAACGTCAAGTAATACAGGAATAATAAAATTTAAATTCCAAAATGTCTAAAATTGGCCAAGATTATTAAAAGTATGGTTGTAATGACAACTTTAATGTAATTGTTTCAAGAGTTAAATGGGCCTGCTGCACATTTAGAGGTTCATTTGTAGTACATATGTAGGCTCTGGACCAGCCTAAGCATCACAAATAAGCGTATTTACTTATCTCACACCATTATTTAGTAGTATCATTCTGGATTGAGAGATTTACTAATGTGACAAGATTTTTGACAAGCCTACAATACACTAATAGTCCTAAAGCATTTGTATAGTCCTACCAGAGTCAGACAGGGATCGACCTGGCTTTGGGTAAGTGACATCATAAACAGCAGCCGGAACAATGGGGCAGACAAAGGGGGTAAAGGACGCAGCCATGTGATATAATGTTATTTGATTAGGGACTAGCTGTTTTGCTGTTACCCTGGCCTGGGTATAGTGGGAGTCCACACTACAATACACGTGCACTCCTCATTGGTCGAATGCGTCAGCAACAGAAAAAAACCTCATCACAGGCAGCTCCTCAGGACACAGTGTTCCCATGCGCTGCAAGGTGGTGAAACATTTACATTTACTATAGGTCCTCCAGTGTACACAGTGACCTGCCCCAGCGAGCAAGCTAATGCTAAAGAGAGTAGAGAAAGAGCTGGCATTTTGTCATTTACAAAAATGAATGTATTATTTTTTTAAAAACTGTCCTGGTTATAAGATTCAAATGTGTCATTTTTTTTCTCTTATGTAGAACATTATAACTGTTAAATAATGTAGCTAGTAATATTATTAGTGTGGCAAATATGTGTCTAATAAACAAGTCCATGTAGCAACAGTACACAATGTTCTTTAGGATGTCTGTATCAGCAATAAACAAGCGCCTGTACATTGCCCGGGTGCATACGTTTAAAAAACAAAAAAAGCAGGTTTACTGACAAGTTAAACTATATTATTAAGAGAAAAGAGACCAGCATATATGTATATATATAGTCCAGTTATTCACACAAAGCAAGAAGGAAGAGCAAGACTAAGAGTGTCTGCAAAAGCTCAAGCAGAGCAGCAGAGGGGGAGGGGAGCAAGATTTTCAGGAAAGCAAAATAGTGCCTTTCTGTGCAGCCTGGGCAACGCAAGCTACTTTTGGATCAGCTAACTATTTGCTATTACTAATGTGGCCACCTCTGTCCAGCATTGACATTCAAACATTTTTTTTTTTTTAAAATGGCATATTTGAGGGGCGAGATGTGTTGTATTTGGTGTGTGTACCATATGTTTATAGGTCTTTCATCCATCTACCCCAAACTGTTACTCTTACTTAACATCAGCCTGTCCAGGGACTACGGGTGGAAATTAGTATCTTTGCTATAACCTGGCACCATACATCCTTCCTGTTTTTTAAAGTTAATGTAAATCTGTGCACTGTCCCCGTCCAAATAAAAGAATACCATACCATACAAATACAAGATCTTAGAAGTAGGCCTGGAATTTGTCATTTAATCGCCATAATTTGTCGATTAATAACAAATTTTTTCCCATAGTTTGGCCAGGGATGCAACTTATACATGAAATTATTTTAAATACTTTTGTTACTGACACTGACAACTGCACAAGGGCACACTAGGCTTGTGTACCAGTATGGCAGCCACGTGGAAGCGGCGCTTCATCTACTTCCAGAGCAGGCGGAGTTCTTCAGAAGCAACACCGAGGACGAAGAATTCAATGGATTTAGTGACTTGGAGTGAGATCGAGGGTAAACTTGTCAGCTTGTTTTTATGCTTTAGTTACCTGATTAACTGTTAATATCTACTTTAACATACGAGATACTTACTCAGTTCGCTGTCTATGCCTCATGTAATGGCTGATTATGCATGATAGTTCACTTGTCTGACCAATAGATGGTGTTGGTGTGTTTGTAATACCTGTAAGAAAATTTACTTGACTCATTTTATTTTATACATTTCATATTTAATTTTCCCCTTATTATTTTCCCTTCATTTATAAGATCATAAAGGTGATAACTTTTCATTTGGAACAATATTGTAAATATTTAGTTTATCATAAGTCTAGTTTAAGGTCGCTTAAACTACTTCCTGTTTTCCAGTTCTGCCTTTTACGCTAATGCGAAGTCTTACCCAATAGAGCACTATTTAAGAAACGATAGAGAAAATATAAAGTTTTCGGTTCTTGCCTTTAAAGATAAAATGTCTGTTCTTGGTCTCGAATTTTGTAAAATAAATTTCCCCAAAATTGTGACTTATAGTCCAGTGTGACTTAGAGGGTTTTTTTTGTCATTATTACACATTTTTTCAGTGCGACTTATACTCCGGAGCGACTTATAGTCCGGGAAAATACGGTAGACTAATTCCCTTATTAGAATTATACGAATTTATGCACAACAGCAGAAAGGAGAATGAATGGAGTGCGTTAACTAGTGTTTTGGTAGTGATTACCTTTTCCCTTATGAAGATGCAGTGCAATGCCACGCCGCCTTTTAGTTGATTATTTGATGGACAGGGCATATCTACTACTTGGACGCATTTGAAAGCGCTGAAATTCAAAAACAAAAGTCAAAAACAACTGATATCAACCGACACAGGTCCACACCTAGATTAATAACACCAAAGACAACTGTCAGCACTGTTCCTCAGGCGTTCTGGACACCATTCAACTATCAATACAGACCAACCACTTCCCAGAACAGCATTATATAAAGGGCTGCCCATGTTGAAGTCATCACTATTACTTAAACCGTGTGAAATCAAAGAGGAATCAGATCTGAATCAATCCCTACACATGGCCACGCACAGGAATTTAAATCATGTTATGCAGCTGTAGGCAGAGTTCATGTTGGGATATCATTACTTCATAGGAGAGGGCTGATTGAACATACAGCAAACTTTTCAAGTCATCGTTTTTGGTCTCCATCTGTGTGGCTTTATTGGAAAGAACAGGGTATTAAACTGTTATCCAAGTAGAAACAACACAGGGAGTAGGTGAGAGATCAGAGTTTGTGCAGTATTTTGTGTATATTGTCTGTGTGCAGTGGGCAGAAACAATATTCTTTTGGAAGGACTGGCCATCTCTCAACTCATGGAAAACTCAAGAGCAAAAAAAAAGAAAACTGATATCCTTCAGAAGATAAAACTGCAGGAATTCATGTTTGGTCTGTCAGTCAGATGAAACTGAATGATTATGAAATATAATTTTTTTTTTTTTTTTATTACACAAGTTGTCCAGATTACTGTAAAGTGAAGATGCAATGGGGTAACTGAATCAATGCTTACACTGATGATGATAGATTCATGTTTATTCAATAGGCCAATGACAAAAATCAAGAGATTGATAGATCGCGATCTAACCTTTGGTCGATCTTGAGAATAAAGCAAGCACATTTTAAATCGACAAGACCTCGCTCAGGTTTCTGAGTAGCTGTAGCTGTAGAACATGCATTTAGGCTTACGATATTGCACAAACTCATTCCAAAATTTAAATGCAGATTTCTCCAGAATTATTTGTCATATCAATACAAAATAAAAGCTGTAGTGATCCTGACACCCTGCTCTCCATACGTGAATTGTATAGCACTTAACACTTTTAATATTGATGGTTTATGATTCATTGTAAATAATATTCTATAATAGTTAATCATTAAACATTAATGTTAATAGCTATGTGTTTTATAATTGTAAATATATATTTTGGCCTGTGACCACAGACTGTATAAAAAACTGGACTAAGTGAGTGTGACATCACCCATAGCGTTCGGCTCCAGTCAAATGAAGCTCATCGAGGCTAACAGTTATAGGGGCCAATTTAGAGCAGAGTTCCATATTTGGAATTCCAACAGCAAGTATCATAGTAACCAAAGAACCAATCTGCAGCGAAGCTGTGGGAGCTAACGCCCCTTTCCACTCACACCACTTTAGTTTAGCAGGGGGCAAGCAATTAGCACCACTGTCAGTCAAACCTGTTGCTAACGTTAACGGGAGCGACCTCAGGGAAAGAAGGTAGCTGATTTGTCACTTATTAATGTTCATATCTTGACTTACACATACAATAGCAAAATAAAATCACCAAGATCACAGAGAACGGGTCAATACGAACATTTTAAGACCAAAATGATGAGCCTGACAGCAGCAGTTAAAGAGAAAGGGGTGACAGTTTTCTAATATAAAGTGAATTGGAGTTTATGAAGCTGGAAGTACAGCCCATGGTCACTTCCTATTTGGAAAGTGCCAGCTAGCAGGTTAGCCATGTTCATTTATATGTATGCCCGTGACCCAAAAGTAATTTGTCACGTGACCCCAGTCTTCCACTGGTACTCCAACTTAAGCAAAGCTAACATGCCCAAACAGTGTACCCATGCATATATAATAAGAACTGGAGTTGATTTCGCCCCCTTTGTCCGGGGGTGAGATCAACTAGTGGCCACTTCATAGGTGCAGCAGCTCCCAGGAGCTTGGGCCCAGAAAGAATTCTCCCATAGACCACAATGCCTTTTTTGCGAATTCAAACTGCCCGTTTTCAGCTGGCAGGGCATCCACAGCTTTCACAAAGGTCGGATTCTGTAGGGAGACTTCTCTACTTTCACAACATGAACAATAAAAAAATTAAAACCTCAAAAGCACCTAAAAGTTAGCTTTGTAAGATTGTAATAGTGTGGGTCATTGAAAACAATACAACACCTTCCAGAGTTTATTAGACTTAAGTTTTATATACCATGGATGTACTTTGTGACGCAGCAGCTACCAGACTCGCGTCTGTGCTGCTTATTGTCGTTAATGCTGTACGTGTTACCTTTTATGCCCTGTAAAATATCTACAATACAGTACAGTGTTTTTCTGTTGTTCCACCAAGGCTCTTCTATTGCACCTATGGTAAAGAGGATCACTTTTCCTTTCTTTATTTGAAGAGCGAAAAATTTTCAATAAAATGGAAGAAGATTGAAGAGAAAATTGAGATCGATCAAAATGGGGGGAAAATTTTTTTTAATTAATTTATTTCCCATATCACTCACCCATTATTCACACAATTTGTGTGAAGATGTGCCTAAACTAATTTGAGAAACAAACTGAGAACAGACCATTGAAAGAGTTTAAAAACCACTGGGAATACTTTTTTACTGTACATGACCACGTGTGCCCCGACACATACGACCTTTATACTGGGTTGTACTGTAGGCACGTCAATATAAGTAAATATAAAAGAAGGTAAAGACATCTGTAAATCATTCATCTCGTTCTATAGCCACTTATCAATGCACAGAAGGTACATGCTGGAGCCCATGACAGCTGACACTGGGTGAGAGTTGGGTGCATCTACATACTATGTGTTCACCCAAAGGTTCACTGCGGACAGGGCGCCAGCTCAGCACAGGGTTAATGCATGGAAAAACAACCAGTGACGCAGGTCTGATCAAAAACAAGACTGCACATAAAACAGATTATTCAGCAGTCCTGATGGAGAAGTTTAGGGCCAGAATTAATAAATGTTTTGGATGTTACTATGACATGTTATCTTCTAGGTAATGTTGACATGGTTTTGAAGATATGTAAAACTAGAATACAAGAGTATTGTCTATAATAAAGCCATCTGAACCTTAAAAAAAAAAAAAAAAAAACTTTGTAAGACAGGAGCCTCTCTCATTTGTGTGATTTTGAACCTCTATCAAGACATTTGCAGGTAAATTAAATGACATTTCTGATGGATTGCATTTGTCAATATGAACTATCAACTTTTTAAGTTTAAACATACAATATGGTGATTAGTAGTTATGCAATTTCTTATCACATTTCGTTTTGGTCTTGTGTTGCATTCTTTAGTGTGGTTAGAGGTTTTTGTGCCCATTTTCTTACAGGGCTGACTTAAGAAATCAAGATTCTGTACACCATTCCTTGAGTGAAGGGCTGGCATGATGTAAACAGGATCTGGTAACGACAAGCAAAGTCTCAAATAATCTGAATATCGCTAAAATAGCAATATATATACCTATTGCTAGCTATATAGTTATGTCTCTGCATGTAAACAATTGCAAAGGACAACATGAGGTATAAATACACAAATGGTATTAAAGAGGTGCCAACATGGTGGACGAATAAAATCTAAAACCTTGTTAGGATAAATACTGTACTACCAAGAGGCCTGAGCAACCCTCCGTCACATTAGTAAAATTGACATTGGCTGCTTCTACATCTGTCAACATCTTTAAATGTTTGGTACAGGTGCCAAAGAGAGTGCTCGGGATATTTACAAGCATAGTGTTAATAAGGCCAATGAAAACTGATGCGTACAAGGGAACAACAAGGAGGATGTTCTTATGTAACTCAAATCCAACATAAAGGGAACTTTTACGACATGGGCTGGACACATAGTTCTTTAAGAGCATGTGCCTCCCTTGGACCCTATAGTAAGTGGTATATTAGCAGTATACAAAGGATATTTTTTTGACAGCTAGCCTAACTAATTATGAAATTGCTTTCTGCTTTGCTTGGACAGGTTGAAGATAATTTTCTCAAATGAAAACTCATCACACAAAGACCAAAAATACCACAACAGCCTAAAGCAGGTCTATTCACGTCATCGCCCGTTAATTAAATAAAGATGAATGAGAGATGAAAATGCCTAACTCAGCAGGCAGCAGTAACCTGCACACAAACATAAACATATCATTGGGCTAATGCTGTCTGAAGACTGTCTGCAACATAATGGAGTTTAATACAAAAGCTCTGGTAGGTCAATGGGCAGCAGATATATTTTACACGTGGTAATCGGGTTATATAATAATACTAAGCTTGAGTATCAAACTAATAGGACTAGAAACAAAGACATGAGAACACAGCACAGGGCATATCCTGTACAGGTTGGTTAAGTTCTTCTGAAGATGCCACCAAGCACTGAAACTATCTGAGTAGGTTTCGATACTAAAAAAAACCAACAAAAAAACAAAAATCACATTCACAGGACAGAAATAAACCTTTCCTGAATAGCTTTACAATGATCTTGAGCTGTAACAGAACAAGTATAAGACTACATAGACAAGTATACGCCATGGACCACTACAGAACCTACCTGGACAACTGAGGGATTACACAGTTATAAGACCACACGGTAATACAAAAGAAAGTACTATTACTTAATGTTGAAAATCACATTCTATTGACTAAAGAAAGGGTGTTTTTATGACCATTATGGTATCAGAAATATGGAGTGAGTATCAAGTCTATTCCTTAGTACGGAAATTGAATTTGAAATTTTTGTATCGTGACAAGATTAATCTCTTATCATATTTAGCTTCATCATCTTCAAAATGGCTTGTGTTGCATTCATGAGCGTGAGATTGGGAATACTGTGTCCTATTTATCCAAGATCAGATGGCTGACTTAGGAAATCAAGATCCTGTACACCAGCTACACAGCAGGACTCCTCAAGTGAAGTGGTAGCATGACGCAGACTGAAAATGTAAGTCTGACACCAACAGGATTTGGTAATGACAAGCAAAACTATCAATAATGATCATTTGTATATTGCTAAGATGACAATAGCATGTCCCTACATGTAAGCAAAAGCAACTGACAACATGATTAATAAACCAAAATTGTATAACACTGCTTAAAATTGTTTTTATCTTATATCTATTCCCTCTGGGACATGCAAGAGTTGGCACAAGTTGGTGAGAATGGGTTTGCATTTGTAATGAACTCACGAGTGTGTGTGTTCCTGCATGATCATTACTTACTACGCCAAGGTTTTAAATGCCACAAACACAGTAATCCCCTCTGCAGCCGTTACCATGGAGCAAAGGCCACTTCACCTGCAGACTAGTTTAAAATGCAAAAACACATAGCTCCTATAATGTTAGCAGTACTTTTAAATATTGATGGATGCTTCAGATACCACTTAAGATAACAAGAAAACATTACAAAACCAAATATTTCTATGAAGATAAGAAAAGATCAGTACCACAACCACAAATTTGTACACTTAAGTGCGTATAGCAGGCTAACAAAATTTACTGATAAAAAGAGTCTAAAAAGGCTTTTATATTTTAGAAAAGACAAAGACAAGTTGAAAGCTACAAACCACAAAAGCAATATCAGATTTAAGTTTTTAATTAGACCCCTCTCTCCCTCCCTCTCTTCATATTAAAATATTGTGTGTCCCAAACACAGATTACAAATAAATTCAGTAAACGAACTGTTAAAAACCTCATCTTGAGTGTAGTCAACAGCTTGATATTGGCAATTGCATTTTATTTTCTACCACACACCCACTTTTATGTGGTTAGCTGCCTGCTACTGAACAGCTGGCAATCTTATTCAATTATTGACCAACCAAAGTGTAGGTTCTTTTATTCATTCATGTTTTCCCAGTACGTGAAATCAATACATCAATTTCTGACGTATTTTTAACGAAAATAACAAATCAACATAAGTATTATCCATCATATGCGTGAAAAATGTTAGCTCTAGCATGCTACACATTGGTAAATACTGATTAGGGGATGGACGTGCTTACATTAGTGTGGTCTGAAAACGCCATTAACTTCTTTTTACAGCTATTTCAGGCCTGACACGACTAAACATGTGAAAAAAGAAAATGTGAAAGAGAAAGCCAGATATGAGATGTCAATCTTACCAGCACAGGAGAGCTACAATGAGGCACACCAGGACAACACGCAGCCTCTTCATTATCTTCCCGCGGGGACCAACATCCTCGCTCTTTGGGTGTTTTTCTTGTTTTCACCCCGTCACAAAACACCAGTACAGTAGTTCAGTTAACTTATTTGTGGATCTGTTATAAATGCAGGAGATTCTTCTTTTTGTGGCTAAAACATACCATTAAAACGTGCCAGTTTTCATTGTACGGGTGAGTTGTCCGCCTCTTCCTGCTGCTTTGGTTGCTACTGCTGTTGACGGGTAGCTGGCTCTCTGTAAAGTTCAACCCCCGCTGACAACCGACCAATCAGATAACAGTTTTTAGATGACTTAGCCAATCAGAGGAGACTTCAACTTCAGGGCTTCGAGAAACCCGCCCACTGATGTCAGAGATGAGTTGGTAGCCATCGAGCGAGACGCGTCATTCTTGTATGATAAGTAAATCAATAAATAATGCAATAGTAGAGATTATTGCGAAATTGTACGGTCCTGACGTTGGAAAAAAAATGCTTTGCGGAAGTATACAATTTAAGCCTAACTGAGTGGAATAAAAGTGAGAGAATCTATGAATGGCAAGAATAATCAGAACACTGTGTACCTTTTGCCAGGGACTCTAAAACCTAAAATTAGTATTCTATATTATGTTTATATAGTAAACAAATTATATGTGGTTTGTTTAAATCATTCCATATGGCTCGCTTTTATATTAGTGTCAAGAACAATCAGCAATGAGAATAACCAACAAAATATTTGTTTATTTTCCTTTTTTTCTCCCATTATTCAAGTATGACGTTTTATTTGCAAAATGTTTTTTATTATGTGTAATAAAAGTAAGCCTTCTGTGGGTTTTTCCACACCCTTTCTGTTTCTATTTACTTCTGGCATGCAATAACATTGATTTATAAATAACGTGCTATAATAATGACTCGAACTACATCTCCCATAATGCATTTAGAAAAGGGTGCCTTTAATTGCCTGTAAAACACTGACATAATATTAATTTGATTGAAATTATCACAATAACATTGTTTACATTTTACTGAATAGAAACAACTATTTAATCAAAGCAAGTTTTCCATATTAACACTTATTTTAGACAGGCGGGGTCCTCGGGAGTCTGTCGGTCGCCACTGTAGTAGTTCAATGTGAGAACATTTTAGGAGAGAGAAGTTTGTCAAATTGTATGATCTGTGTATCTTGTTGGTTCGCTTTTGTAATATTTTTGGACTTTTATGTACTTTTGTTCATAAGGATTTACAATGGACATATCAAGGGGGGTCTTTCACGTTTTACTTGTACTGTTGGCTTTAGTCTTGGAGAAGTTTGCGGTGTTGGCTGCCTTCTCGCAGTCAACGGACAGTGATTTCACGTTCACTCTTCCTCCTGGTCGAAAAGAGTGTTTCTTCCAGACCATGAAGAAAGATGCCTCGCTGGAGATTGAATACCAGGTGATTAATAGCTCCTCCTTCACACATATTTGCGTGTACAAACCCCAACTAGACGATGTATATTTGTATGTTATGTGCATACTTTTATGTCGATTTTGACAACTCTGCCTTAAATTAAATCTTTGGTCTTGTACAAATATAGAAATATAAATTTCTGGTTGTAACGTTAGATTTAAAGTTAAAGTGCATATCAGTAGGGAACCGGTTAGGTGAGTTATATTGTGAAGGAAAAGTATTTCTCCAAATCTTTTCAAGCCACTTTAATCTTTTTTATGATCATACTGGACTGTATATAGAATAGACGGTATAGACAGTATATGTTCATTATGTAGCATGTACTGTGATAAAGACCACAAGATTTGTTAATTACAACACTACTACAAAATACACCAACTTGTTTTCCCACTTCTCTCAGGTACTGGATGGGGCAGGTTTGGATGTGGATTTCTACATTGCCTCACCTACAGGTCATGTATTGTTCAACGATTACCGCAAATCAGATGGAGTGCACACGTAAGTATGGCAGATACTAAGTGTGGTCTGTTGTATGTTTTCGCATTAAGATCATCCTGCTATATAATGTTTCACTAGAGTTGAGACTGAGGATGGAGACTACATGTTCTGCTTTGACAACACATTCAGTTCAGTCTCTGAGAAGGTCATCTTCTTTGAGCTGATCCTCGACAACATGGACACAGATGAAGACCCAGATGACTGGAAGGAGTATGTCCATGGGACAGACATGCTGGACATGAAGCTAGAGGACATCATGGTGAGATTTATTATTTTTAAAGTATTGTATCTTTATGCAACATAGTGGTTTAAAAGTGTGTTGATATATCAGTATAAAAGCTCTGTGATATAGTGACATATTGATTTCAATAAAACATAATGTTAAGCACTTGTTGTGGAAAAAAATTACAATTCTCGATGAAAAGTAATCAATTTGCAAAGCCCGGTGAGTATTTGAAATACAGACAAAAAGTTAATTTTTTGTTACAGCAGATACAGACAGGACAGGGCCCAGGCCTGCACTGGCCACAGACTGGCAGCCTTTCGGCATCTCCCCCAGTCTGTCCTCTCAACCCCAACTTCCCCTCAAGTTCCACCCTCAACCACCAATACTAAGCATCTGAGCTCTGACTATTTTACACCAGAATAACAATTACACATACATTTCAAAGCAGAGTGACTTTTGTTCCACACCCATGAGATAATGAACTTTTACACTTAGACAGGTAGAACAGCGAGTTTCCTGTGGAATGGAGACAGAGCCTTCACACATGTTAATATCTAGTCTGGGTCTCACAGACTGACACAGATCAAATGCTTTTAAAGACACAACATTAATATACTTAAATTACTATCACACTTTATGCATAATGTTGTGATGTATGGCACTTCTATCTACAGCCTCTGGAGGTAGGAGCTAAAGCTGGGCAATATGACAAAACAATGTAATCACAATATTGTCTTATTAGAACAACTTAATTTTATGAACATAAACAATACAGATCAGGTCATTGCAATAACAATAGTCACATTTCATCCTTCCCTCCTTCCTTGCTTCAAACTACATGCTTTTACTGACAGAGGATTGGCTGTTAGAAAGGACATTGCACATTTTCAGATTGAAGTTAGTTAATCAACTCTTCATGTGATGGTATGGTAATCGTATCGCTGCATATTTCCAATACCACATTGTCAAGTGCATTCTATGAATCAATACTATATTGTATTGTGACCGAACTAATTGTTATGTCGTGAAGTCTCATTTTTCTTTACAGTGGTCTGAGCTATCCATTCCCAAGAGGCTTTAATTTAGGTCAGAGGTCCATTTGGCAAGTTGCCTTAAAGTCAGGAAATGCAATCTCCAGCTGGGAAGGATGTTCTTATTTTGTACACAAGTAGCAGCATTCTCAGTAAGACCTCAAATAAGGACTAATTAATTAGTAACATTTTTGGTCAAATTTTGAACCAGTCATTTCAAATGGTGATTTATCAACTTGGGGCTTTTAAATCTACGTCTACAGACAATGCATGACATTTTGAGTTCAGACTTAAATAAATTTTGGTGTTAAACGATCAAAAGTCTGTCTTGTTTATGCTCTTGAAATTAATTCTGAAAGCCATACTTTCAAAATTCCTACTAAGATGATCAATTACTTATTGAGGTTGTTTCATTCATATCCTTACTTTTTCTTTTCCAGGACACAATCAACAATGTGAAGGCTCGGCTGTCCAAAAGTGTTCATATTCAGACTGTGCTAAGGGCATTTGAGGCTCGGGACAGAAACCTCCAAGAAAGTAACTTTGATCGAGTGAACTTTTGGTCTATAACCAATCTCATTGTAATGGTAATTGTATCAGCAGTTCAAGTATACCTTGTGCGCTCACTGTTTGAAGATAAAAGGAAAATTCGCACATAACATATTTGCTTACTAGATTTCATAAACATAGTCTGCCTCTAATATATTTAGACAAATGAGATATATTTTTTCCCCAAAATTACTTGGTCTCTTGAAGAAAATCGTAGGGGATAGAGACCTGCAATTTGGCTTGACATTTTTGCCATACATTTGGTAAAGCTGACAAGAAGTCTATTATACTATTCTGAAGTAACTGCTGGCCAAATATTTCTATAACAGAGTTAGGTATGCCAGGTGTGCCGTCTGGTTCTTAAATATTTTTTTAATATAATTGTTTTCTCTTTTATGAAGATTCCTTCAACGTTACATTTGGAGTAGCTTCATGTCCATTAGGACCATAGTATTCATGAAGTGAAAACCATGCCAAGTCCTGTTTTGAGCCAAGATAACAGCAGCTTAAATGGCCATGAACATAAAGGAAAATAAATGGGAACATCACGGGCTCATGTAATGGCAATTGCTCTAATTTCCTTAGCTAAACTTGAGTCAACTTTGCTGTTGTGAACTCTCATGGCTGCTGACAAGGGTCTGGTTACAGGCACCTACTATGTGAAACTGTCTGCCATACTCAGTGACAACATGCTATTTCTATCGTATGGAAACCTGGAAGGTCATTACCACTATTACATATGTGCACTGTTCAGTTTATTACAGTATGCACAGGCCATTCATTGCCTTATTTTTAAAATTAAGTGTTTGGTTTTGATAGTGTCACTATCAAACTAAATGGTCTTTGCACTACCTACAATGCCATCGAACAACATCAAGTATGCCTTTGTATATAAAACTGGGAATACTCCTTGCAGTAGACAACATCTTTTAATTCACAGAAATATTTTTTTGTTTTGTTTTTTTGTTGTTTTTTGTTTTGTTTTTTTGGACAATTTGAAATATTAGATTTCAATTTCTTGGTTTCATAGTTACTGACTTTATTGACCTTTACTGGGTGTTCAGTTTAATCCCCAATAGTACAGGTGGAGGCTCCTTGCTATCATTTTTTTTTTAGCTTTTTCTCTGTTAAAATGACACATAATGAGTTTGTGCATGCACTATTTAAAGGGTGTGATTACAATTACAAAGTGGCTTTGTCATTGGTAAAGTATGTTTGTTTATGCCTGTTTGATCAAGAAAAGTTTTTGTAAAACCCTAGTGTTTTTTCTGAGTCGTTACTTTAATGTAATGTATGTGTTTTATGAGGTCACAATTCAAGAAGGAAAAAGACTGACCACATATTTATTTTGCTCATGCTCTGTTAATAGTAAATTGTGTACATTAAATGATTAAGACTTTTCCTCAGTGTGTGTTATTGAATTATTAATTTGTGTACTTAGCTGCCTTTCTCACACACTCCGAAGCACAGTGTATGGAGGCCGGGGGATCTTAAGATTGAGCACAATTTTTTATTTTTTTTTTCCCCACCTGGGATAATTTTATGTTCACTTAGACACTGGTATAGTTACTGGCTTATTATATGTTGAGGTGATGAAAAACTTTTGTTATCATTGACAACACGTGGTCCCATTTGCACTGGAAGGCTTATGCAAAAAAATGCATGAATATATTTAAACTCTTCAAAATAAATAGAACAAAAGTCAACGTACAGTTAAGTACAGTCACCTGCTGAAGAATGGATTGTAAGGAAGCATAGGAGCAAAGAAAATGCATATAGATGATGCAAATATGCAAATAATCACAAATAATTTAGGCTCTGTCCATTTGCTTGTATCAAAATTCCCCGACAGAGGGCGCTCAACGCTCACTGCACTGACTGTAGAGGTTTACTTCCGGTATAATGTTGTGACCGTAGGATTGTTTTGCATTAGCCAGGAGCGAAACGACCCTCCTAAGTAAGTTAAATGCTCTATTTGAATGGTTTACCAAGCAAACGGCATAATTGTGTGTAAAATTTATGATTTTTTCTCTGTTTTCAATGAAATGGGATCATTTAATAAACCGGTTATGCGACAGCCATTAGCCTACAAGTATTGCCTAACTATGATATATTTTATAACCAAAATGATTCAAGTTGATACACCTTAGGTAAGCCTAAATACAAATGGATCAATGGATAAAACATGACCCGTACAATAAAAGCGGGTCAGGTGATGTTATGTTTGTCTAGCTGAAACTCTTATGATTGGCTACTGAATTGATTTAAGCTCAAATTTCTCTTCGAGTACATCATTCACTTTATCATTTTCTCTTTGCTAGTCACTAAGAAACCAGGGTGTAATTTATATCAGTGAATCTAATCTGAATAATGACCAAATCTTCACATTGAGAGTAACAATCACATGATGTCATAATTCTGCTTCCAGGGGATGGGTCCTGACAGTGAGGCAGGCCCCTCTGTGCCCTGGAGGAAGGTGCTGTGGGAGCGTCAGCCGTTCCCTGATAACTATGTGGACCAGCGCTTTCTGGAGGAGCTACGCCGAAATGAGGGCCTGCATCAGTATCACTACTGGGCTGTGGTGAAAGAAGCAGGCATTGTGGGGCAGCAGCTGTCTTCTGTTGCCATTTTTATAACACTATGGCTTTACATGGAGCAGGTAACTAAAACTGAGGTTGTAACTGTGTGAACTAAAAAAAACACAATATTTTATGCTATACCTATTTATTCATGTTTAACTAGGGTTCACTCCTCCCTGAGACACTCTTATGGACCAGCCTTTTGATTGCACTGCTGGGCTATGGACTTCATCAGCTTTTAAGCACTAAACAAGAGTTGGACTGCAAGCCACGAACACATCTGGCAAATTTACAAAGTGCCACTATTTTCTTGTCTTTCACTTTTGGTTTCTCCCCAGTTTTGAAGACACTGACCGAATCTGTGAGCACAGATACAGTCTATGCCATGTCTGCAATGATGCTACTTGCCCACCTGATGTCATTCCCTTACACCCAGCCGTCTCCTCCAGGCAGCCTCTCTCTTAATGCAGCTCTGTTTGCTTCTGTGTGTTTGGCATCCAGGCTGCCTGGAGCTCTGCATACTTTTGCCATGCTAAGCTGTGCTCTCCTGGTGTTTGCCCTGTGGCCCTGTTTGTTACAGAAGATGAGGGAGAGGACTCCTCATTACTTCACTGTGGTCTGTGTTGGAGTGTGTCTAGGAGGGGTAGCAGGGTTGGGATCACAGTCTTGTTCTGGGGCCATGCTTTTGACCATGGCCTTATTAAGTGTGACACTGCTCTGCCCCATCCTGCTGGTCAGACTACAGCGGCAAAAGGACAATATTTCTGGACCATGGGATGAAGCTGAAATCCATGATGATATAAGGCAGTTTGCTCACTGATGGAATAAGATGGCCTTTCATCTAACTTGCATAAATGTCACCCTAAATGTCACATAGTACAGTACTTACACTGGCAGTTACTAGTACTAGTGTACTTTTAAGTTGCTGGTGTGATGTGCCAATCTACAGAACCTACAGGTATGTTTGAATGTGAGATTTACAGTAGCAAATTTTGTATATCTCCTATGATGGGACCTAAATGATTGTGTGGTGTTTTGTGTAAATTTCATATTTTATTTATTTGTAAAGGGACAGCACATATTAATGAACATTTGAAATGTAAATATTATAGCCAACGTGGCTAATTTCCATCTTCAGTCCCTCGGCAGGTTGATGTCAAACTGTTTACAGGACAGGGAAAAGAGCAGCAACAGTCACATAGAAGCAAATGTAACACACCAGCACACTCAGCATACATACAACATACTCACTATACATACAATTATAACAACAGGTCATTTAAAGTTAGAAGTTAAAACCAACAACCCCTCAATGTAAAATGTGATTTTGTAATAGGTGGTGACATATTTGAACCTCGAGCAACCAGTTTTAAAGCTTTAAAAAAATGCTGCCAGTGTTGAGAGCTGCATTCACGAGCAGCAGTGTGTTTCACGACCTGCTCTATAAGCAAAAGAGAGATGTCCAAAAGCACTTTTCCTAAACAGCATAGAGCAGTCACCTCTAGATCTTGCTGTTGTAGAAGCTGCTCTTGTTGTAAATATCAGTAATGTCCCCATACGCAGCTATGCGGGTATGGGGACAAAGTGCCCTTTGGTCCAGTATGGTCTGCACTCTGACCACTGGCTTTGGGTCTAAGCCTAAACAGAGACCCCAACCAAATGGACCAATCATCCACCAATGATCTGTGCTGTTCAGATGCGATGATTTTAAAGCGTAATAAAACCTGTGATTTAAGGGGTTTACATTTGTTTCATTTATTGAGTCTTACAACAACGTTATTAGCTGACACAACTTCACTGTCTTGTTAAGTAAGTTTGTTGAAGTTTTCTTATCTTCTTTAATCTATAGCGTTATAAGTGACCACACAGTGCAGTAGAGATACGGCTCGCATCTTCACTTGTTCTCGTTGCGCAGCATCAGCACAAAGACCTGAGGCTCGTTTCGATGTCGACTTTGGGTCGGATGGTGTCGCCATTTGCACTGTTCTTCTACCAAACTACGCAAAACCTGATCTCTAACAATTAAGTTCAGTCGCGCTCAGCACTTTGAAAAGGCTCCTTTTCATTAAAAAAAAAACCAAAAAAACAAAAACTTACACTGGAGCAAAATCCAAACCTGGACAGTCACGTGACGCGGAGCACAGCGCACTGGCTCCTGGTGAATTGTTTCAGAATTCCTCTCGATTTTCAGCAAAATCACAATCAGTCACAATCAGTAAATCAGTTTATTGAAAAATACAGTGATATTTGTGTTAACATTAAAAATGATGGGATTTAAAAAATATTTATTAAGCAAGCCTCTCCCTTATTGTAACAAAATGAGAACTGCAGACATCTGACATAAAAAGGTAGTGCTTAGGTCTATATGCTGTTATATATAGTAAAATGTGTGTAGTGTATAAACTAATTACATTGCATAGATATAATATAAACAATCTTAACTGAAGATATTCTGCTCACAGAAAAGTGTATTCCAGTATTTATGGCTATTGGTTTACACTAAACAGACAAGAGGCACAGTGAATTTTGCAGACAGCAGCTCCCACAGGACACACAGCCCAGCATCATGCATCAGCTGGGTTAGACATCAGACCATGGGTATCTTTGGATTTCAGCAGCAACTCGGCACATCGCAGGAAACTCACAATTTGACTTTTGGGACAGCAGGGGGTTGCCTCCTACAAAGATAATAAGATTAAATGTCACATTTATATCACCACAATAAAAAGTAAGTACATTTGGGATAAATGTTCCTGGTATATATTGTTTGTGACTGAGCCTACAAAGGCTCATTTGACATATTACCATAGGGTAAGTCAGTATAGATGTGGATGGAAATGCTCAGGAATGGGGAATAATATTTGGGAAAGAACCTAAAGAACCATTGGAGAGCACAAAGGAAATGAGGCAAGGAGAGAGGGAGACACGGGCCAAAAACTGGAGAGGAACCAGTAAAAGAAGAAATGTGTAGAGGGAGAGAGGGCAATAAAACAAACTGATGCTTGGAACAGGAGACAAGGTAGAGAGAGACAGAAAGTGGGGTGGGGGTGGGGGGGTGTAAGGGACAAAGACGGATGAAAACTTGACAGAGTGCTCAGTCTGTTGTCTCTGGCTGACTCCAAAGCTGCACAGAGAGAAGTTCTGACTCCTGAGGCTGATGGGAACAAGTCTATGAGAAACACATTTTCCAGCAGACCCCCACCCATCTCAAATAACAGCTTATTCTACCCTTGGTTTTGTGCATTGGTTGACTGTAAAATATTGCATAAATCTTTTTGGCATTTTTAAAGCCAGAGTTGAAGTAACAATATTATTTGGTTATTTCAAACAAACCTGGGGACACAGCGAGTCCTATGGTGCTGTTGGCGTTGGTAGTGATTATCCCTCTCTTCATTTAAAGGTGCTGGTGGTGGTGGGGCAGGGCCAGGAGGGGCAGGAGTACGGGAAGCAGACCTACTCCGGCTACTTTTCTTTCTATGATGATTTGGACTGAGACAAAAAAAAAAACAATGAGTACAACTAATGCAAAATATGTATACTGAGTGTAAATTGTAAAATGCCTTAACATTAATGGCAAACAAATAAAAATATATGTATTGTAATGGAATAATGAATGCTGGTTTATGTTGGTGCCAAAACTTTACACCTGAATGAATATCAAAATAAAACAGAATACTTTTAAGACATATCTATAGTACTAACATGTCTGTGTTTGTTTGCTCATAATATCAGGCAAGTTATGTTTAAAATGCCAATGACTAGTCCTTTTTTTCCTAGTTCGACACACACGGTACCTGCGTGGAAGTACCCAGGACGAGTCTACAGGTGGGGGCAGTGGGGTGGTGCAGGTAGCTGTGGATATCTCTCCAATCACAGACAGCGCCTCCTTCAGGGCGGTGTGTTTTCGCAGCACATCCTCTCGATGCTGCTGTTGCTCGGGTGACTCATCCATCAGAGAGGAGCTTTCTCCCAGAGCATAGAGCTGGGCCAGGAGCTCCGAGCTGATGAACTCCTTAACCTGCAAAGAAAGGGATTATAAACAGCTGTGACAATTTTAACATGTACAAGAACCCTGTAAAACTACACCTTCTTTTGATTTGGGACCAGTACTTAACGCTCAGGAGTGCTAAAATTGGACTTTGTATTTATTATGTATATAGGATTGTCAAATAAATAAGGCATATCAATTAGTAGATGTAGAAGCTGTGTCAATAATCCAGCCATAAGAGATAAGCAATCTTACAAAACACTATGCAAATCAATAGCCTCTTTTTCATGGGCACAGTATGCTTGGGTCAAATTGGTAGGGCCACCTCCAAGTGCACAATAAAAATTACCTAAAGGCTAGACTACAGTACACTTTTAGATGAGACAGAATTGTACCACTCTTTCTCAGTTTTATGGTCTACTAATCAAAGGTATATTTATAATTTATCCAATAACAGTCCTTTCATAATAATCTTACTACAAAAGTTCTAAATCCAGCGTGGACATTTTACCATGGTAAGCCCAGAGAGAATAAAGAAAGAAGGAAAGATTTTTGTTTGTCTTACGCTATTGATTATGATGTGCATAACAGTCTTTGGCATTAGGTCCCTGATAGTTTTGTAGATGATGCTCATGTAGGAGTCGACAAGGTTGCGTATGGTTTCCACCTGCCGCTCCAGTTGGGGGTCTGTGAAGTTTTCTGGTGTCCCATTCCCCTGTACAAGACAGTCAAAGTTTCATAAAACATCCTTAGTCATTTTAAGGTTTTATATTATGCATCTGTCTAGGCTAGACCACTTTGGACTATAACCTGGGCATTTTCTCTGTTTTACCTTGAAATAATGTTTGTGTCTTAGAAATACTTGGAGTTCAGGAAAGAGGGTCGTTTATGCAGCATTACTGAAATGTGCAATAAAACGTAACTTCAGGTGGTTTTGATGAGGATTCAACATTATAACATAGTATAAACTTCAACAAAGTCTATTTAGGATAGTAAAGGGTGTTCAAATAATGATTCCTCTCTTAAAGGGTGACATGACTATGCAATATAAGAGTGATGCATGAGGGCATTGCCGATAAATTGTGTCAGTTAACGCAACCTAGAAAGCAGAGTCATGGTGACAACCCTAGAAAGAATCATTCAAAAAGAAATAAGATGTTATGAGTAATTGATTTCAAATAAATTGATATGTCATTGTTTTAATTATCTTGTCATGAACTGGTGTCAAAGTGTAGAGTAGGGGAGCTTTGTAGACATACAGCAGAGCAGAGGGAACTCAAGGGAGGCAAGGAGGAGTGGGCAAAAGAAAGAAAAAGAGGGAAAGGGTGAGGGACAAGGAACTGCTGATTAGAAACAGACTACACACACACACATATTGTAGTGACATCATGTGTGCGGAATGCAGTGCTGAAGAGCACGACAGAGCAAGATGCAAGGGGGTGGGGGACTAACTTTTTTACTAGAACGGGGGAAAAAAAGAGGGAACATGTAAAAAACAGAGGTTGTGGCCTGGGTTTAGGGTGAACAAAAGTCAGTAAGTCCATACTACATGAGGATACTGTTTAATTTAGTGTTACTGCCCATAGAGAGGTTAATTGGGTTATGATAGGGCACAGGGTACGCACAGTGGTGTTCTCAGGGTAGACTCCGGCCCGTAACAGAGAAGTCCTCCAGCTGTCCAGCTCCTCCTGAGAAACACAGGCCAGCTCGAGGTGTCTATAGTCCTTATACACATTCCTGCAACAATAGTAACATTCTTATAATGGTTGATGGTAAAGCAAAGTCACACTCAACTCTAGTAATTTCTGGAATCTCGGAGCAAATCTAATCAAAAGACCAGTAGTCAGTCATGTCAGATTTCTTTCTTTTTACTTTCCATACTCCTGAGTGATAAGTCTTTTGAGCTAGCCATGCCATATCATTGTTGAAGATGCTTGTGTAGATACCATACTAAATCTTACAGAAAGATGCACAATATCAGTAAATTAAGGCTGGTTACAGAATGCTCTTAAATTTTAATTCTTCTAGAGTCCAATTGTATAAATGCAATTATTGCATTCACAGTACAAAGTAGGAAACAAGCAAAGGCTTTGGATAAAGCTGGGGCCCATCTGTTAAACATTTTTCTTTAATCACTCCGTTGTTTCATTCCTACTTTTGTTGTTCACTCCTCACATTCATCAGATGCAGCATTTAAGCTCAAATATGTGTGGGGAAGAGAAAGATGCAACAGCAGTGGTCATGGGTACAAAAATTTCACAAGATAACAGCAAACTTGGTAGAAGAGTTTTCAGTTAGTATACTTGGCTACACTGGATGAAGTCAGGGTGTGGTGGCTGACAGAGGCTGGCCAACAATGACAATACTCCAGTGCTATTGCAGGGAAATCATAGCCTATTATTTGGATATACACAAGCGACTATTAAACGCATACACTTGATTTACGACTCATATCCATTTTTCCCTCAGTCTCTTTTTTCACGCTGTTTTCTGTTCTTGGCCAGATTTTAGTTAGATTTTTCCCCCCTAACTCACACTGGGGGAATTCTGCACAGAACCCCGACTGCTTTCTATTTGAAGAGTTTCCTGAGGTTTTTGATTACTGTCAGACAGGGACAAAACCACTGCAATGTCTGCCACACACACACACAAATACACGCACGCTAATACAGAAAGAGAAACAGAGAGGAGAGAGTCAGGGTGCAGGAAAAAGGGGGGACAGACTTTTGACACATTCCTGGCCGATGGCTCTGATACTAGCTCTCTCTTGTTGCTTACTTTCTCCTCACAACCCCTCTAAGTTCTTCTCCCTCTCCCCCCTCTTTTGTGGTGAGTCGAGCAATTCTTTCCAAACAAGACCAGCCTCATCTCTCATCCAAGCGCTCTGGCTTTGATTAGCTGCTTAATGAGCCTGCCGTTGGTATGCTGCGGTCTGTACACAAAGACACACATATTGGCCCAAGAACATACATACTCCCATACATACTGTGTAATGTACATGCAGACAAACTTAAAAAGTCATTAATGTTTCTTACGGTCAAACAGCATAAAATGAAAAGTGTTTGGTGGTAATACTGTTCTTTGTGTGACCTCAAATTTTGTTTTATTGATATTCTTGCTTTGGATCTCTCTCTTTCTCTCTCTGTCTCTCTCTCTCGCTTACTTTCACACTCGTAAACCTTGCAAACCGAGTTCAGCACAGACCAAGCTGGAAACCAATCCACTACAAAAGTAGTAAAAGTAGTAAGAGTAGATGTAGTTATCCTTTTCCTTTTGGCATTTCCATTCCCAGGGCCATCACAGTAAATCATTCACCTCCTAGTATGCCTAGCGATCCACATTCGGACAAGAGCTTTCAGTTTTAGATTTAACAACTTTAAGACCTAATGTGGCTGGATTGATAGTAGTAATCGTGAAGGTAATATTTTCAACAGCAGAATATTAGTTGTTGAATAGCAATGTTCACGTGGTTTGTAAAGTAGTTGCAAAAAAAAAAAAGAAAAAAAAACATACTATGGTCCTCTAGATTTACAGGCCTAAAACCCTCGTATGTGGCCACATGCAAAGAAGCCCTGACAAATACAGTAGTTTAGGACTAAGTGGTATGTTTTGAATAAATTATAGCTCATAAGAATGTATTTCTCAGGTTCCTGCTAAGTCTATCTCAATTTGTCTCACACTTGTAAACTCAACAAGCCAAGTTCACTGATCCTTGTGATATTAGTTATTTTTGTGGCACAGTTAAAAAGCAAAGGTCAAAACAAAGATAAACAAAATCTATGTTTCCTCCCTTTTTTCCAGCATGAGCAACTAATAATTTCAGTGCACAAATGGCCAGCCACCACTCCTTTTTCTGAGTCACACAAACCTTAGCTCTGTGTTGAAGAGGGCAAAGCTGAATTTGTTCGACATGAAGCTCTTCTCAATGTCCCTGTATTTCACATTGTCCAATGGCAGCATATACTTTTTCTCCTTCTCCTGGAAACAAAAGAAAACAGAAAAATAAACGATGACAGGAATACTCTTTATAAATGATGATCACTGAAGGCCAACACAGGTGTTTATAGGACTAAGAATCACTGTAGAAACTCTCTCATGGAGGCTGAAATAGTTGTACATCTGGAGCTATATTTTTAAGCATCTGTCTCAAAAAGTGAATAGCCAATGGGGAACTATGGCGCTCGAGTATGTTGAAACACTGGGGTGCTCTGAAGGTCTGGAACAGTACTCCTCACTTACTGGAAAGTTTTAAGTACAAATAACCTAGTATAATTTTTTTAGAGAATACTCTCCCCTTTTACCCTATTAATTGTAGTAGTCTTAGTACACATAAAAGTATATGTTTTAAGTAGGAATAGTAGTTGTAGAGGTAATAATTGTCTTTGAATTTTGGCTTTGTCTTTCTTGGATCACCTTGTTTAATCATATTTTCCAAAAAAGCAGTAATGTGATTTAAGCTGGTGGCCCATACAGCTACAGCAGTCTTGAGGCTGGATTGGTTGGTAGTAGTAATAGTAGTACTGTAACAAAAGTAGTATTATTTAAATATTTGAGGGATATTGCCACACACAAATTAAAATTGCAATTTGAATTGACGCAAGAGTTAGCAATGGCTATAATTGTAATTGAATTTATTCTGCAAACAACAAAACATCTTTTTTATGGAATACATTTATCAACAAGCTTAGACCTTCATCTTTTATTGGGTTAATGCAGTTCATATTTCCGTTTTCACCAATGTCCCTGGTTGTGGAAAATGTGCCCTATGAATTGAAACCTGATTTAAAAACATAATCTCAATGGCCATGCTTTCCCCCCATATCTATGCACACAAAGTACCTGTTATCGTGGGTGATAATTTTTTTTTTTTCCTTTACTCAAGTTCACATTTGGGTAAACCTGCCAGTCTGACTTATTAACATCCCGCTAACTAGAGAGGGACTCAGGCCTGTAGTCTGTCGTCACCATGGAGACTTATGAATGACAGAGAACAGTTGGACGGGGTTGCACGGACGCAGCGCGAGTTGAAGCAGACAGTATGGAGCTGGAAGGGAGGGAACGAGGAGGACAAAATGGAGAAAGGCCGGGCGCACATGTGAAAGTCATTACTCAGATTCTTGCTCTAACACAACATTTCTCTCAAAGTACGCTGGCCCTTCCCCCTTCATTCTTATACGTGCGTGATTTTTACACTATAAAGCACATCAGAAGTTGGTTATGGTTCCAATGTGGATAGGTTGCAGATGGAAGTCACCACTTTAGAAGAAACAATGGCTTTGAGATACACAGCATCCCTGAGTCGAGATACATGTTGGTGTTTATGGATGCTAAAAGGTGTTACGGTTTGGTCTTCCCCTACGAGTACTCCCTGAACCCTACGACTCTCTCCCTTCATTCCTCTTTCCTTCTTTCCAGAGGGGCCCACTTCCTGTAATGGAGGACGAAAAAAATGACAAACCAGGATTGGCGCTCACGCAGCAACATCTGGGATCGCTTTAGACAGAAGGGGAGGAGACTCAAGAGAGAGTATAGGGTGCCATGATGATGTAGAAATAGAAAGTAGAGATGGGTTAGTTAAGACAAGGAGAGCTATGAGGGTAGAAGGAGGTGTTTTTTTATGGTGAAGATGGGTGAAGGTATGTAGAACATGAAGATCAGGAGACACTGTGGAGAAGAGAGGAAAAGTTGCAGACCACTCTAAAGTCGATTCCCCAAGGGTCCCATCAACCCATATATGGCTGCTAAGTTCCTCCCAAACTCTCTCTCCTTCCCTCACTCCCCTTATTTCCTTATGCCTTCCCAGAGCGAACAGCCAGAACCCTAGCTTAACCAAATGCGTAAATATGCCACGTCAAGACTGGATACTGCCTGGACACAACCACCATGGAGCAAACCAAGAACCAAGAAGAAGCACTGACATCTCCGGAAGAGACCAGAGAAATGGACGTCTGATGTGAGACCCCTGTGACACAGGATTGTGACAGGATAGACCAAAATAACACAGGAAAAACCTTTGCTTAACTTTCCTATCTGCTGTGATAAGAAGATCAGCTGCAAGCATCCAGAGTTGGGAAAAAGGCAAGGCGCTATCAGAAGTCCTGCTCCGTCATCCCAGTGTTCAGACTACCTGTTCAGGATCTTACTGGTGTACAGTAGTCTGCACATTGGTTAGACTGTGCACGGAAATGCTCCAATTATATACAATAATGCTAATGCTAAGGAGGCTATGAAAATTTGCATGTACTGCAGGCCATAGCTTTGTTTTTTGATTTGTGATACTTGCATGGCATGCAAAAATGTTACCAATTGTGCACACACTTGCGCTGTCATTTGCGCTGTAGTTAGTTGATGCGTAAAACTACATGACAAAAAACATATTTATATTTTCATATGTCATGCAGGCTAGTTATTTTAAGTTAGTTACAGTAACTATTAGCAGTTTCTTTATAATAGAGGTTAAGGATCTTGGGTGTGAATCTAGAAATGACGATATATTGTGTCATCCCAATCGTGCCAGGGTGGTTGAGGCGTATAATACATCATAGCTTGTGTGACTAAAGTGGTGTCTTCTCTCCCTGTAGGCTAATGGATTTAAGATACCTCACAGTTATTTCACTCACACACACATGCAAAGGCAGCATGTAGATTAAGCGTATAAGCAGAGGCCGTCTGTTTTTCTTCAGGGATTGCTGGTGGAGCGCTGGCAGCTGAGGGGTGCAGGAATGCATGTCTGTTCAGTGTGTTGGGGAGATTAAACTCTATATCTTGATATTGCTTTGTAAAATGAATGAAAAATGTAGTGATATAATTTATCTTGTGAAGTAAAGATGTGTTTTCTGTTAGGAGTTAAGGTGGCTGACAAAGTGATGGAGAGTGGAGTCAATGGGGGTGAGCCGAGTAGAAGGGTATGTGTGAGACTGTGGAGGAGGTTAGGGGGGGGGGTTAAAGGGGGAGGGGGGGGGCATCTGCAGTGTAGAAACAGCCATGTGGGATTTCTCTGGGCAGATCTTGGAAGCTGGTGTTTGGACAAAGCCTCAGATTTTCCAGCCAGGAATGTGCACGGTCCCAGAGAGACTGCCAACCACAGAAAGGTAGAGAGAAAGAGAGAGGGAGAGAAAAAGAGAAGAGAAAAAATAGCGCAAGGCTGGAGAGATGCTACATAAAGTAAAAATGATTTGGATACAGTTTGGGTGACAACTGAAAGATGAGGGAGCAAAACCTTGGCCAGTATAACTTTGTGGCGACATAGTTTTATCATAACCATTGAAGACTATGCGAACAGACCAGCCATTGGAAGTCTAACATATGTGTATCATTGCAGTGCGTCTTTGATGTGGTCAGAAGATATTTGCTTGTCTCCCTTTGTCTATTATTTATCACAGATGTGCTAAGTGTGTGTATATGCGTAAGCCGAATGGCAGAAATGAGGAGAAACCTCACTACCAGTATGTGTACATTATGCATGCCTAGGGGCTGTGTCTGGGAACAGAGTGATCAAGGAGTCTAGAAGTTTATCTAAGAAGTGACCATGTGCCTGATTGAGCGTATATTTTCCTGCACTATTTGCACGCCAGTTTGTTTACATCAGGCTTCTTGTGTGTATTACATACTGTATACACAACGTTGTCCACTGTGTATTTGTATGCGTTTGTGTGTGAGTGTGTGTCTGTGTTTGGCTTGGGGCAACTCCAGCTGTGTCAGAGTGAGCTGCTCCAAATGCCTGAACTCCCAGAAGAGGAAGAAAAGGGGGAGTCGAGAGCGGGACGAATGCGAGCAACGAGGAGAGGGGGGTGAATGGGGATACAAGGGCTCAGTTGCAAATCCAGGTGGCGGTCAAGAAAAGCAGAGAAAACACATGGCTGGCAGAAATTCAAGGTTTAGATGCTTTTGAGATGAGTGTAGTACTAACGCTACTATCACATTACAACCACTGTGTTTAGGTAGACAACTAACTTGAAAAATGTTTACAATGTACCATATGAGCTATTTTTTTCTAGTAATGTCTAATCATGTCTTTTAGCAGACTTAAATATCTAAATTGTCACCAACTACCACTGAACATTTATGGCTTGAACAGTGTAATCTGTATACTATGATCCATGTGCTTGACTTTTGTGAGCTCACTTCCTGCCCTGCACTGTTCCCATGACATCAGAGAGACTGTTGTGGTGTGTCTGCCTGTCTACACTTGCTGTGCAGACCTTCTGCTCCTGTACAGCAGGCACAGACAGGCAGACACATGGCAGCCCCACTGACATCACACTACTAGAACCAACACCATCACTGAACCATCAAATAACTGAACGATTATATGCTAATCACGCCCGAGGATTTCATTTAACCTAATCTCTGGTTCTATACTGATGCAAAAATAAACCACTTTTGTATACTAATTACACTGCAATTTAAAGTTTGGGTTGGTGTAAATAAAAATGTACTTTTATGATCGGAAAAATGGATACTGTACTTTACTGTCAATGTGTGTCAAAAATAAAGTTACTATATTACCAGTGGTTGTCAGTGTTGACTTTACTGTTATTTATTACTACACCTACAGTATGACACTTTAATAAATGATAATTATGAATGGCTTACCTCATCATCTCTGAACCAGGACAGGCTCTCCGCAGTGAGGACGAACCAGTATTCTCTTGCACCACCTTTCATGATGCCAATATTGTTGATTGTCAGCCAACCCTTGCGTATTACCTGTGCAGGAGTCAAGGTTAGGAAGTAAACTGGCAAAAACAATAGAAAGAGCACAAAGAGAGTTCATAAAAAGTTGTATATAAAAGGGGATAGAACTGCAGGAATATAATGGTTATTGAGGTTATAGAATGATGAAAACATCAGCTCAACTCATCCAGCGAACTAGAACATTTAAATAAAGAAAAGTGTAGGTTTCCGTGGACAAAGATAACTGGTTAAACAGAAGACACAATATGACACAATACATCCTAAAAGTGCATTAGAATAGAAAGAGTGGGATTTGTAGTTTGCAAAAGCCAGTTCGTGAATTTGGTGAGATTATTGACATGCCAACCCACAGCCATTTAGCTTGAGTGTTGCACAAAGATATGTCCAGAGGAAGTGCCATAGATTGGAAGAGAGGCAGTAGATTTAAAGAGTTTTTTCTCCTACTATTAGACTTGAGAGAGGGGTCACACCCTGGGGAAAGGTAAGAGATGGGTGGCAAAATTACATTTAAATATACAGTATATTAACCGTTATTTTTGTGGATGCAGCCTTTACAATAATATCTAGTTTTACCACTGTGCACATATCATTTCTTTGAGATACTAATGAAAAAGCACTATGTAGTAAATATTGTATTTGATATAATATACCAATAAGGTCCAAGTTGATAATTATAATTAACCTAGCAAATTAGCAAAGCATTAAGCCATGTATAAAATATAACTGCATGCTCCACTCAATACAATCGGTGGTACTGTGGATATACAACAATCAGTCCTACCTGGCTTCCTATAATATTTGCAGCAATCTTCTTATTGTTTTGGTTGGTTATTTGTTGGGCACTGACATAGGGGAAATGTATTTTTAGTAACTTGGTTTAATAGTATTAGAGCTGCATGTTTAAAGCTGCAAATTCACCTACCAAGAAAAACCAACAAAATCTTCATGTTTGGTATTTATGTAGGCAAGTTGAACTTCAATTAGCAGCAAAATCTGAAAAGATAATAAAGAAAATGATACAAGCATTTTACAATGAATTATAGAAATTTTACAAGAACTGTAGATAACCTGATCTCTGCATTTACATTCTTGCTCCCGTATTTCAGTGTTCACAATTTTCTCTGTCTCATCTCGCAGTTTGGGAAAAGAGGCAAGCTTAGGAGAAAGATGACTGTTACACTTACAATAAAAAGATAGATTGGTGACAAGTGTATTTTAGTTTACCTTATTGATACACTGGTATACAGTGGAGATGAGCTCTTGACTGACCAAATCAACAAGCTTCATACATGGCTCATTCAGTCTGGAGATCTGCTTTTTGACAATCGCTTCAAATGCCAGATCAGGCGTAAACAGCCCTGTCCTAACTCCATGGATATTTCTGATGGCGTACGTGATCTCTCGCCGAAGATCCCTTTCATCAGACTCTAACTGTGAATGTGAAGAACGATGGTGAATCTCTGAAATGAATGCATTACAATAATACAATCATATACCTTGACCAGTTCATGTGGAAACTGTTCATGGAAGATTCTGTTAATCTTGGCGCCTCCGGATAAATATTCTGTGTCAACTTTATCACCTGAACCTTCAATTAGCTTCTCAAAGTCAACAGCCAAGCGTTGAACAAGCCTGAAAATGTAGGAGCCATAGTAGTTTAATAATACAATTTGTAAAAATATAACAGAACATGTATACAAATGCAGACTGACTGTAGTAGTGTCTTGGTCCTCCGGGTGGGGTCATCAGGGACATATTTCCTGTACTCCTCTGCCTCTCTATTCAAGGACAAAAGCTGGCTATGTAAATGACTACGGAAGGCTGGTAGTTTCTCCCGGATATGACTTGTCAGTTGCTGTATAACAGATCATATTATGACAATGTTTCATGCATGAACTATATTTTGCAAGCTGTTGTATAAAATCATTTAACCTGATTAAGTGTTTTTTGCAAATATGGTGTGCCCATTCTAGCAGCGATGTGACTATAGGCCGGATGAGATCGAAAAAAGTTCTTCTCTGCCTGCAGAGCTGCCTTAATATCCTTTTTCCCATCAATGTCCTTTTGACTGCGGTTCACCACCCCAACATAACCTGGGAAGGAAAAGGCAGCAAAGGAAATAAAGACATGAACCCACAGCAAGAGGCTATGACAACAACAGCATGCATATATGTGTGTATATATATTTGCTGTAGTTCTGTAGAAAATAACCAATTGAGATCATACTTTGAGAACAGCATTTGAATAATATAAGTATAATCCCATTCTCAAATTTAACAGAGCAATAAATTGTACTGGGCTATATAGCTCAGGTTTCAGTTCCTAACTCAGAGTTATACTCAGAGTTATTTCAGTGGGTTTCCATGGCTAATGCATTAGTACTGTGAAGAAACACCTGGTCAGACTTTACTAAGCCTGTATTAAACGAGGGGTATAACTGTCTGCCAAGCTTTCTCCATGCATACATACAAAACAATGCATTCATGTAATTTCTGTATTATACTTGAATGTATAACTTAGACTAGCCATTTAACTGAAACACCGTTAGCATAATTTTCTTATGAAATCGTATCTAGTTTTCCCTAGTTTGACAGTTTTCTATTTCCTAATTAGTCATGGGCAGGTTACCTAAAAAGTGAGGTTGTCATATAAATGTGTTTCTTCCATGTAATTTTCACGTGACTTATGAATGAAATAATGTTCTTCTTGGGTGGACTCCCTCTATTTATGTCAACAATATGTTTTAGAACTCAGCATTAATTCATACACTTTTCAACTTTTTAAAAAATGTATTTTACTCTTCTTTTCTTCACAAACTGGAGCAAAACTGAAAAAATGTTTACCAGGGGTATTATCCCACTGTTATCTCCATACAAGTATTAATTAGAAAAGATTAAAACCATAGACACGGTAGCAAAAGACGAAGTTTAAATCTGTCAACTGGACAAATTGCTCTGAGTTCTCAGAACTGAAGAGGCTTGGATGGGCAGTGAAACGTCTTCACTCTTACAACGATTTGTCCAGTTGACAGATTTAAACTTCGTCTTTTGCTATGGATCAGACCTGGACGACTGAGGGTTTACACAAACATAGACACAGTATTAATCCTGTTCACATCACTTAAGTGTAAGTGTAGCATTTGTACACAAGCACTCCGGACTCACCTCTGCGTAAAGGAAGCAGTCTGTTCTCGAGTATTTCCCGAGCATCAGTTCCTTTATCCATGAGGTCTAACTTAGTGATTACTCCTATTGTGCGCTGGCCTAAGAAAAGACAGGAGAAGAGAAAGAAATGGCAACATGTCTTTCTTGTTCCTGCTCATTTCCGAATAATCTGCTAATAATTTGGCCAACAATTTCAACAAACAACAAAAAAAACACATGCTACTAATCAAATCACTTTTGTAATACCTTGTGGGTCAACATCTTTTGCTAGTTTCAGTGCATCAGAGTTGGCCAGATCTGTGTTGGCTGGGGTAACTGCCAGAATGAGACAGTTCTCCTTGCAGATGTACTGCATGATCATGTCTCGTACTTGGTACTCAATATCTGCAGGCTGGTCACCCACAGGCACTTTTGTAATGCCAGGCAGATCCACAAGAGTTAAATCCAATACTGCAAAAACACACATTTAGAACAGGGCTAATTTGACTCCAACTATATAGGGATATTTCATCCTCACTGTCACTGACTACGTGCTACACTACAATACTGCACATTTCAGTTGTAACTTGCGCACCATGAGGAGAGTGGATTTGTAGATGAATGGGTATAGGGGAAATCTTCTTTTTGGTCCCAGTGAGTCTGTCTGTCTCAGATTCAATCTCCACTCGAATCTCATCAAAGTCAGTAAACTTCTTTCCTCTGCAATGTAAAAATTCTCCATACTCTGGAAAAGAACAATATTAATATCACTGAGTTTTATTTGTTATGATACCAATAAATGCCAATCATTTTAATGGAGTTCCAAGCCACAGTGTAAGTAGAAACAGACAAGACAGATACATGCACATGATACTGCCATCTGGTGGCTGCTGGGGTACATTTTACAATGTTTTGCACGAACCTGTTTCAGAGTTGAGAAGCTGTAAAACTAATGGTCTCCGAGTCACAATTCCAGATCCCCTTGGAAGAAAGTCTCTGGAAGCAAAAGGAGATGTGACCAAATCTGTGTCAGAGTAAAGCAGGATATCTTGGAGTTCCTGGCCAAAATGCATGTAGCCTTACATCTTCATGGATTTAAAGCAAGGATGGGCAAACTTTTTGACACACGGGCCACTATGGGTTCTAAAATTTTACAGAGGGGCCAAGCCACGATATATATATGTATATATTACATTAGAGATTTAGCCTGTAACATGTTGCAAAGCATGAATATGGAAGGCTCATTGTACACATTGTTTTCCAAATGCATTAATTAAATTAATTATGAATTTATTAAATTTCAGTTAAATAAACACAGCAGAAGAACTATGAACAAGGTTTACCTTTACTTATTTTAATATAACTTGGTCTCGTTTGGCAGGCCAGATTAATAAGGCCAAAGAGTCATGTGTGGCCCCCGGGCCGTAGTTTGCCCATGTCTGATTTAGAGAGTCTTGCCTTTTGTCTGTATTTATTTAGAAATTGCATGCCATCACACTTATAAGTTCATATGAATTCTTAGGTCATATAAAAATCACCTTTGGAGGAAAAGAAACACTGACATTTGTTTAAAGCACATCTTTCTTTTATTCAGGGAGAAGGTCATATGCTTTATAAACAGTACTAGCAACCAAAGCTAGGCCAAAAATACCAATAAGATAATGACTGTGGCCAAAGGTTTTGCTTTTCATCATTACAGAGGTCCTTTGTCTTACTGTGGCCAAATAAAGAGAAAGTGCTGTCTTTAACAGCATTCCTTATTGACAAGATGAAAGTCCTTCAGGGCTCAGCACTATTTCCCTGCATGTCCCCCCGCATGATGTCACCCTGGTTCTGTGTAATAAGATGGGTGGCATGCACAAACAGTGCATTACTTCCACATAGTTACAATACAAATGGAGATTTTTGTGGGTGTGCATGACCTTGACAACATTTCCTTTGTCACTGCCTCCTGTCAGCAAGTTGTTGAGATAGTTTTTTCTGCCCTGGGCTCTGTCAAACAGACACTTTCAGGAGAAGACCATATGATTGTGAGGGGGCAGGTTGTGACACGTTTGTTTAACATTAACAGAAAATGCAACATATCTCACATTTGCTCTATTTCAGTTTCACTTTTACGAAACTGACAATTTTAGATCAAATGATGAGTATTCTAATTGCATATCAATTACATATTCTGTTTATAGCTATAGACCTAGATTAAAGTCCGTTTTAATGCAGTTTTGTGTAATGGGATGGGGTGTTGATCAGCTGTCCTGGTAGAACCATTTTACTGCTTTAGTCTACTTTTGGTAAGACCACCATCATCCATTGCCGCATGCATTATTGGGTTTGACTTACCTGCCGACAAAGTTTTCTAGGACGGAGCTCTTGCCCGCACTCTGCGCCCCAACCACGGCTATCTGAGGAAGATGGAGGCTGTAGTCCTGTCCCGCGCTGCCCACGGAGCTGAGGGCGTGCTGAAGCCGGTTGACCAGCGGGATGAGTTCCTCCATCCCCCGGTTACCCATCACAACAAAGCCACCTGGGCTACACCACACCGCCGAACCCCGCCACCTCAGCTAACATAACATAGCACTATACTAACTACTTCTCACGGTGTTTTGGAGACGAAAACACAGTCGATCATTGTTTAGATCCATTGCAAGTCAACACGATTCAAACTCTTCGCCAAAAAGGACGTCGTAAATGCGCAAACGTGAGTGAATCTGTCCGCTGTTGTCGTGTTTCCCAACTTTTTTTCATTCGGAGATAAGATAGCGAAAGAAAGAGATTATATAAGAATTTGTAATGGTATTCAAAAAAGATTAAATCTCCTCGGATGAGGGACTTGAATACATTAATTGGCGTCTGCCCTCAAAGTTTTGTTAAAGAAAAAGAAAGTACATTGACAGCTAACGGAATGAATTTTAATGCGCATGCGCATTGGCAAATACAAAAACGGGTGGGCAACTCCCCTCTCCCTTCCTGCAGAAGACAGACAAAGTTACAACCCAATTATAAATGTTCCTTGTATCACATAAGCAAGCAGCCCCTCCTCTGTTGCAGAAAGTTATTTAAAATGACACAGATCTCATGTGGGTAGGGCCTAGCAGCAGACCTATAAACAAACTAATATGTCTACAATTCAACTACTGTAAATAACACTCCAGCATTCTTTAGTAGTGAGGAATAGGCACTGTGTATTCCAGGGAAGGCCTAAGCGAAAGAGAAAGAAAACAAGCATTCCCTCATGGAAAAGCAGAGCAAGCAGTGACACCCCAAAACACTAAGTATGAATCAATGAATCAATAAATCTGTAGCAGTGAGAGTGGTGAATAAAATTGTCTTTACTGACTTTGTACAAGAGAAAATACATTACAAGCGGGGTGCCAACATATCTCCAACCATCCAAAAATGTATTAATTAAACATATGCTCATATCAAACACTTTCATGCAATCTTCAGCTCTTTTATTAGCTCTGAAATGTCTATTTTTGGACTGTGGTTGCTGCCAGTCTTGCCAGAGCCCAGTGTGCTCTGCAGATTTTTGGCTGCTTGGCTCAGGGACTGCAAAGTGTTTGCAGTGTCAGGCGACCGATTGTCTCCTTTATGGCACATTAATACTTGGTTGACTTCTCCTTCAACATCACCAGAGATAATGGTGGGAAATATGCTCCTCAATCGCTCCAGTAGGCTTTTCTTCAAGAGGGAGTCTCGACACACAAGATTCAGAATGAAGACTCCTGTATCAAAAATAATATTTGTTGTAAAATAAATAAATAAATAAATAAAATTGTCATAGTAAAATATTCATCAATTAAATAAGTTGACATAGATTTTAACTAGCAATTTCCTATCTAGATTTAATGGAAAATAAACATCTGATGTATTAAGTATAATAATTCATAAACAGTACATTTATTGTTGACATTATTTTTTTGGATTATTACAATACCTGTTGGAGTCAACAGGCTGTAAACTTTCTGTAGAATTGCGACCTCAACAAATGAAGCAGGAGGACAGCTCATGCCAACTGTGTTATCCTTATTATCAACATCAAACATTATAGCATCAAACAAGCGCCCTGCAAAAAATAAAAATAAAAAAAACATAGTTATTCTCGTGTCCTTTTGCTGTTACACTTCAATTCAATTTTCAATTCTCACCTTCCTTTCCATAAGCTGTGATACTTTCAAGGCCATCTCCAAGAGTTACAGTCAGGCGCTCATCAGGTCGGAATCCAAACCATTCCTTTGCAACTTCTAACACAGCAGGATCCAGTTCAACTACTTCAACTGTAACACCAGGGACAAAGTCTCGAAGAAACTGTGGCAAGCCCCCTCCTCCAAGTCCCACCAGAAGTACTGACACTGCATTAACTATATAGTAACACAAATGAAGAAAAGTTGTAGCAAGCAGTATATAAAAATACAAAATATATGACTAAAATCTGAGTGTAATAAGGTTATCATACTGTTTTTCTGTTGCGTATCAATTCCCAGCATGGACAGACCAGCAACCATTAGTTTGTGATGTTCACAGCAGAGAAAGCCTGTGTCCACTGACAGTGAAGAGGAGGGTACTGTTGAAGGAGTTGTTGGCTTGACTTTCTTTTTGCCTTTTTTCTTGGATCCTGCTAATGTCATATAAATGAAAAATAGAGAGATAACATAGGGAAAATACATTGCAATATAATCAAAATAGACTGATGCAACATACTTATATTTTTTGATACAAGCTTGCTCTCTGATTGGATAAGGGTAGCATTGGATAAAAACACTAGTCTTCGATACAGTTCTCCATCTTCTCCTCTGACATTCTCCACACAGTACTCTCCACTCAGCTCACTAACCCCTGTGCTGACCACCTCACGCCAACCCAAGTCACCAGTAGCTGACAAAAAGGGCACCTGAATGGGGGAAATGTATTTTAATAATTTAGTCATTTCAATTAAATAACTCAGAAAAATCATGTTAAAATATACATAATACACTAATCTACCTGGTGGTTGTGGGGCATAGCAGGAGGAGCCAAGTCCATTACCATGGGTGAAAGCTCAGCCTGGACTGCCTCCATACTGGCATACTCTTGATTTCGGTGCATTGCAACAATTACCAATCGTCTGAAATTAGCACTGGCTGCCAACTGTTTGTGGCCTTCTGCAGAACTATAAAGCCAAGCAGTCTCACTACCTTGTGGTACTAGGAAAATAGAGAAAGATACAGTAAACCGAAGGGAATGTGTGTTCTGAGTATTCTAGTGATGCTTTGAAGACAACTCACCAATAAAAATAGCAAAGTGATTGGCTTTGGGTACTTTGGTTCCAGGACCAGAATCCTGAATAGTAAGGGTATATCTGGGAAGGCCTGTTTTTACGTGGCAAAGAGTGAGTGAGACATTAGAACTGACGTCTGTGCCTGTACGAAGCCTTTTCCTCAGCACAGAATAGGCCTGATGCTCTCTTACGGTTGACAGCAGCTCTGAAACCTGAGTGAAGCGAGTCGATGCGCCATCCTCCCCAAGGCACATCTCCAGAATAGGTGTAGGCATCGGCTGACGAAACTTAGTGCAGATCAGGACGAACACAGGCAAAGCAAAAGAGTCTTCCTCACTCTCAGTGTCATTCTGCAGACAGTGGAGCCTCGCTGCCCACCCAAGAGAAACAAAATGTTCCACAGCTAATTTTATGACATTCTCCTGGGCCAGTGTGATACAGACATATCTGCCCCCAAAACTCAGGACTCGGCTCATCTGTGAAAAAAATAACAGTGGCTTTATCAGTATCAATAATGTCAGATATAGTAAAGAGTTTTGAAATTAATTCGATCAATGTGCAATCAGATCATGCATATGTCATATCATTATAATGATTCATAATATTGTCAGATTTTTCACCTTTATCCCCTGCATGTACACATAAGCATACATTACCTCTGTGACCATACTTGAAGCCAATGCTCCTTCTTCCTCAGATGCCATGGCATCCAAGGTGCCTTTGTCCAAAACTGCCTGAAAACTGCCATCCTCAAAGGGTGTTTTGGTTGCATCAATCTGCTGGAACCTCAGGTCAGGCCGGCGCGCAGCATTTCTTTGGTTCATATTGTTTACTACTGTCTCACTGATGTCAATGTTGATCAGGTGTTTGTAGCCAACATCATACATCTGTTCACTCAACTCCGAGTTTCCACATCCAACCACCAGCACCTGCAGACAAATGCACAGAGGTCAATGATAACAGTTATGTGATGTTGACATCTGGATATAATGTAATTGATATATTATTTTAACAGGCCATTGTACAAGAGCGTGTAAATCTAATCAGGGCAACTTTTCTACATTATGTGCAAGTTTAAATAAAAAACAAACAAACAAAGAAAAAAAACTACCTTATCTTTCACTTTGATGTATTTGTGCAGGACTCCGCAGAGTTTGTTGTAGTCTCCATACCACTCAAACGCCTTTTCTCCACGCTTCTTGAAAAACCTTTCCCAATATTCAGCTGAACTGAACTCGCCTGCGGTGCGAGGAAGCAAGCTCATTGTACTTTTCAAATGTAATGACTCCAAATATCTATTTAGCTTGATATGCTTTCCCACATGCGAGCTTTAACGGTGGTGTGGCTCTTAACCCGGACATAATTTGGGGCTGTACTGTTCACGGATTGGATGATTTCTCTATGGAAGGCGGAGCATCCACTTCTTGTGTTTTGTGATTGTTTGTGTGTGTACTTGTTTTATAATCCACACGCTATGTAAGTCTCTTTTGCCACTTCTGTCTGATGAAGTTGCACTTGATCTCATATATTTTTTTGCAGTCAGAAGCGTGCACGTGTTTTGGTCCGTCTCCTTAAGTCGTCCGGGTTTACTCTGGCATCATGGCTGTGCCCGCAGGAAGATCTGTGGTGTTCGTGACTGGAAATGCCAAGAAACTCGAGGAGGTAACTCAAAAATAACAATCACACAAATCAGCACTTTGCCTTCGCGCCTTTTGTTTCAACTACATATAGTTTAATTTAAGAAAGCGCTGTTTATAGTGCTTTGATACAGTTGTCCAATATGCACCTCTCTATATCCTTTCTCTGATTTTCAGGTTATTCAGATTCTTGGAAATAAATTTCCTTACAAATTAATTTCAAAGAAGATTGATTGTAAGTATGAAAACTCATTTAATCTCTATTCCTTAAAATTCTTCAAATTTCATTTATGTTATTAACTAAATGTGTAATGTCATTCAAGTACCTGAATATCAAGGAGAACCAGATGAAATTTCTATTCAAAAGTGCAAGGAAGCAGCACGAGAGGTAACGATTATACTGTGACAACAGCAGTTCAATAACCATCTGTATGTATTTCATTTGATAACGGTATTTTTTCTTCAGATTGATGGACCTGTAATAGTGGAGGACACTTGTTTGTGTTTTCGAGCTCTGGGAGGACTCCCGGGCCCTTACATGTCAGCGTAATTCACAGTTTATGCACAATTTATGCAACCATATAGTAATGGTGTTATCTGCTTGCAGAAAATGGTTTCTGGATAAGCTTAAACCTGAAGGTAAATAATTTCCACCATAGTATATATAATCTAACATAAGTAGTGACTTATTGTTGTGTTTTATGCTAGGCCTGTACAAACTTCTTGCTGGGTTTGATGATAAGTCTGCATGGGCTCTGTGCACTTTTGCTTTCTGTGCTGGAAAAGACGAAGAGGTGCAGCTCTTCAGAGGAATCACAGAGGTGAATGTCTGCCTTTCTTTGAATCTTTTTGTAATGAGTTTTGCCTGTACGTCCCCTCATATACATCCACGTATGTTTTGTAATCTAACAAGGGGCACATTGTGGAACCCAGAGGTCCCAGAGACTTCGGATGGGATCCTTGTTTCCAGCCAGAGGGATATGATCAGACGTAAGCATATTCTGTAATGATCGTATAACCACTAGAGGTCACCATAGTGTAACACATCTCTACACTATTAATTCTGCGTACAACTTTGTTACAAATGTCCCAAGATTATTTTCAGCAAAAATTGACAGACATTGGTTGTTACAGATATGCTGAATTGCCCAAAAAAGTCAAGAATACAATTTCCCACCGCTACAGGGCACTGGCTGCCATGTCGGACCATTTTGCCCAGGTGAACAATAGCCCACCAATGTCTAAGAAGAAAAAGGATGATGCATAATATTTTTATTTTAATAAATATTTTTGTGTGTTTAAGTTAACTGACTTGTGGACTCTTGTTTTCTTTGCTGTAAAAGCTTGTTTGCATTTACTTGTTTTTTATGTTTCCCCAACTTGTTTTCGTGGCCCTCAAGTTGGATGTTAAATATTCCACTTTAAAGAAACACAAATTGTCTTAATACTCAGGAGTGAAATTCTTGGCCCCATTCTTTAAAGATTTGGCTCTCCAGAGTTGACAAAGATAGAATGGAAAAAGACCATAAAATTAAAAAGGTACTGATGAGAGCAGCAGATGACCTGTGGCTTGGACATGGGATTCAGGATCTGGCAGCAGAAGAGAGGCAGCAGTCCAAAGAGGGGGAGGATAAGGATGTTCAGCACTACACACCAGTGACAACAGGGAAGTGTGGGTAATAAATGACCCAGGAGCTGGAAGTCTCTAAGCAGGAACTATGCATACACCTGTGACGGATGGCTCCCAGATGGACAGAAAATGTTGCATCTGACTGACACTAGAAAGTTTGAGAATTATCCGAAACCACAGAAAGAACAGGACATACTATCATCAGCACTTAGCTTTGCCTTGCAATGAACAATATATTTTGCGTCTCAATTGCAGAGGATGAGGAGGAACTACATTAAAGATATTTTTCCTAACTTGATAGCTAATAAGTTGTTATCTATTCGATTATACCTGCTGCTGTTGTTACAACTACTGCTAAAATATATTACCACCATTACAAATGTTTAATCACACTGTGCTGCTACAACTGCGACTCTTAGCTATAATGTAAGTAAAAAGCAGAACATTGTTGTGTGTAAATCTCAGACTCACTGTAGGGTCAGATGATTGCTATGACGGCACCCACTGTTTTTCTTTTTTACCTCTGTGTGTTAATGTCAACAAAGTATTTTGAGTGGGGCCCCTGAAGCTGCTTCCTCCTTGATGTGCAAACCTTTTTCAGATGCTGGAACATCAAGGATGGTAGTGGGAAACGGGTGAAAATTGTTTTTAAATGAATGTAGTTATTTTATGGTTAAGCCACATGTTTTTGTAAGCCATCAATCATATTAAAAGAGCCAAAAAACACATGTAAATATTTTTTTTATGTTTGATGTATCATCTGTTTTGACAGAATATGCACTAACCATGTACTTCCAGGGGCAGAATATGTTAACAGAAGATATGATGTGTTTGTTTATTGAGTAATTGGTTTTGTTTACATGCACACCAAACTCTGATTATCATCTAATGTCTGGACCTTTAAGATTATTTAAATAACATGCAAACTGGAAAATCTGATGTGTGTGATCAAAAGGACTGTGATCAGACAGAATCCAGATGATTTGCTGTTTTACATGTCATTTTAACTCAAGACATCTGATAATAAACAGAGTGCACATGTAACTGCACTCATTGTTGTTCCCTGTGCCCGGAACAGCACAGAACATTAGCCCTCACTAAATCGCTAACAGAAATAAATGCCTAACTTTATGAGATCCTACACCACCAGTGTGATGAAAACAGAAGAAGCGGGTTTGATGTGGCTCAGCGCAGACAGATTGTTTCCTCCAATTTGTTATGTAAGACCTACCTGCATTCATAGTCTTATTACAGAAAATCTGGACAAAACACCAGTCACATCATGTACTTTGAGTGAATCATCTGTTTCATTATTTTGACTTCAAAGTAAAAGGCATAAGGGTCATTTTGCATCATATAAATCTGTCTCTTAGAAAAAGCTTGAATTATGCTTAACACTTGTAGACATTACCTTTAAATGAGGCCACAGATATTTTTCCACATGAGATTAATGAAATATGTTACCACAAGATTTTTAATAGCCTGACCAGCTGAACTGACAGACATGTGACACTTGTTAAAGAAAGCAGTTTTCCATTGTGAGAGGTGGAACTCTTTAAAATGTTTTGCAAGACAAAAGTGTAAGCACATTGTTGTTGTTTGATTATCATTCAGATCTGCCAAATCCCAGTAACTAATCAGACATTCCACCTTTAATTCAAATGTTTATTTGAACATTGTCTGGGCTCACATGTTTTTAATGTAAGTGTGTTTTGACTTGCACTATAATTTTGGCAGAACTGAAGTCACCTATTGCAACATGTTGTATTGACCAGAATACTGACAGTGATACCTGATACTACAGTAAGAGGTGTTTTACCCAAACAGTCCTGGATCATGAAGAGTGAAAGACTGAAGCAATCTTTGAAAGTCCTGAAAAGTCCATGCCTCACTGCAAATCCCAGCTGAACTGGCGCTGCTGCTACCGGGGCTTATACTCTGCGGATCATTGAATGTGACCAAAATATCTGTGGAGAACTGAGGCAGCCGGAAAAGGCCAAGGTGAATAGTCACTGTATTCCTTGCTTCTTCATTGAACTTTGACACAGACTGAGTCCCTGTCAACAACCAACCAGAGCTGCATTGTGAGAGGGACAGCTCAGATTTAGGGAGAGAGACAACAGTAGTGACTTGAAAAGCACCCGGCTCCAAAGCTTTGTTACTCCCTGCAATGTCTTCAAAGTGGTAGCTGGCAGCATCCTGGTCTGCCACCTGGGACTGGTACTCGAGAAGCTCCACGATGATGCTCTGATCGGTGTGTGCGTGGGCGAACACCTCCTGGTTGTCTGGGATTTCCCTCAAGGTGCTGATGTCCGTGGAGCTTGGAGGGATGGCAGCGGACAGGGCTCCTCCAAAAAGCGGATGAAGGATGTGAGGGTTGTCTCCCACAGTCTCCATGTCCCTCAAAATCAAAGAACGTACAATGTCTTAGAAACGCACAAAGTTGTAACAGTTACATAAAACTTGTGTGACATTTGATGAAATATAACAGGTTTTGGGATATTTGCGGATGATCTAAAATAACATTTAGTTATTGTATTTTAAGATAGCCAATAAACACTTTGTAGGGATAGAAAAAATACTTACTGTTGGCTTTTGTGCTATTTTTTTTTAAGGTTCGTAACAAGTTGAGAGAGAAACAGCGGAAGAGTGTCTTCTTCTGGTAAATTGACAGAGCGTAATGGCGCCCTCTGCAGGGAAAATGGGTTGGAACAGTTTTGATTAACCACAAGAAATAGAAGAAATTAATTAACAAAGTAAAACATTCTTGCATTTTATATTTCTAATGTTTTTTGTGTATTAATTATGTGCTTTGTGCATCTAATGGCATGTTCTTACTAACAGATGTGCGCCTTTCCTCATCCAGCTGTTCCGTTCATTTCCTGGTCAGCTGATGTCTACGGAGGAAAGACAACGCAGGCTACATCAGGATGCCCATCGCTCATCAACGACTATACAGACATTAAACATGTATTTTTCAGCTTTTATTGCCACTTAAAATACGAATAAAACCGGGCTCAGATCCGTCTTTGTGAAGAACCACTGTAATTGGAGCATCTAGACACGACAGGTAGAACCGTGTTAGCATCCATGCTAATCCAACGCTCACTGTTAGCTTGTGAGTCTTGGTCAGATTTTAACAAGGGTCTTAATTAAGCCAGATTTGGCTTACTGTTATGTAGGTATTAGTCTTGAGCTGTATCTGTTTTTGTTTTGTCTTGGCAATAATTTCAACCGCTACCTAATGCATGATGAAAAACACAAATAACTATATTTCCTGGGATTACCTTTATAAAAACGAGTTCTCCTACAAAGAAACTCATAAAGATTAATATAAAACAATACCTTTTGTAGACTGTTTTATATGCAAAAATATATCCCACCCACTGACTGTATAAAGACAAGATATAGAGCGTACGTAATGCTAAATCACAGAATAGTACTATGTCATTATCATTACTATTATTATTATTGATATACTTCCTTCTAAATAATTAAATCCCTTCTTAAATAATTAAATCTTAAGGTTTTCTTTTGGATGCCACTTTAAATTCTGATTGCTCTCATTTCTTTTCTAATTCATCAGAAATTCTTGCTTTTTCTTTCCCCCCTTTGTCCCTGCAGTTAACAAGCCACCAGTTCCTTGCTTGTTTCTTTTCTTTTCTGGAAGCTTCCTGACATCTGTTGGCCCCTGAAAGGCCTTTTCAACAGCAGTCCCATTACAGGACGCTCAACTAGCGCCTGGCTGAACTGAACTGGAATCAATGGTATTATTATTTTTGTTTGAGCAACCTAAATGCATGACAAAAATAAAATACTCCTCATGCATTTAACAGTAACTAATTTCACAAAGTGGGCATGTTGTAATGGCTTCTTGGTTTAGATGTTGCTGTTTTGTTTTGTATAATTTGGCCACCTACTTAATTGTAAACCAAATGATGCTTATCATCTGTGAAAAGCTACTTGTATTCTCCTTCTTGGCCTGCTTCTGCTTAAATCCTAATTATCCACTTCCAGCTTCTGCAATTTTCAAAATGTCAAGCTGAAAACTACCCGTCTGTGCAATGTTTACTTTCAATTGTTCCATGATTCCTACCTGGCTTCACTTTTCAAATTTTTTTTTTTTTATGCCACAGAGGGAGCCAGATCGGGAGGAGCAGCTTGACGAAAACATGCCCCCTAAATTTAAACGACATCTGAATGACGATGAAGTTACAGGATCAATTCGTAGTGAGAGGGTAAGACACACTGCATCAGCACTGATCAAGGAGAACTGATAGAATGCAAAGTTCAACGTGTGGAGAGAAGTGTTAATTAGAAATAACCACAGAGATTCACATGACCGGACAGTCACAAGCCTGGATAAACTGAGGAAAGACAATGTGCAAAAACAGTGTGCCATTACTGCATGCTAGGAGGTGTACTTTAAGGACACACAGTTGCTTTGACAGAAAGCAAAAAAGGATTGTGAGAAGTCCTAGCCTAGAAAGGGAAACCGTTCATTTTTAGCTGTATGGGAAACTGAGTACTCAGAGGAAACCTGACTGACCAGCCAGTCTCTTCTACATTCTGTTCTAATTCAGAAGGGTCTCGAACCGGAATGAAAGCATGAAAAACCTCCTTTTAAACTTGATACAGTCCAACCACAGCCACAGTTTTTTCAAATGCGGAAGGCCTCTCCTCTCAAAAATTCTCGCAACATACAAAACAAAATATATATCTTATTTTACCTGAAATAAATAACAGTTTAGTGCTTTAGTGCTGATTCTGCTAAAATCTGTGCTGCCCCCTTTTTCATGTGTTGGCAGCTATCTTTGCTTTGTCAGAGTGTGTGGTTCTAGCTAGCCACGTAAACACAGACATAGGTAGAACATGCAAACTCTCGCCAAAAAGGCCCTTACTGTTCTGGAATTAATACCATACCATTACTGTAAGGCTGAAGCGCAAACAGGTAGGCAATGTCACTGTGTTGCATTTTATCTTACTTCTCCTTATTTATCTCGCACCCCTATGTCTGGTATCATAGAAATTTGTTTTTGGCTAGTGTAAATAACGGTTATGTAAGTATCCATCTTCCTGATCCTCCTTGATCCTGCTGCAGCTACCACTAATCTTGCATCTAATTGCATCTAATTGATGTGTTTCCACTGTGGGCTGCTGATTGCTGTTTGTTGAATTGGGATCAAAGCGCAGCTCACAGGGAGACTTGCATAACAACCTGCACCTCCCGTCCCTCCACTTTAGCTTATCCTCTCGTAATGGCTAACAGCTTTTTCCCCTGTGATTGTTAAAGGAGAAATAGGTTGAGCTGCCACTACATATCTACTACCAGTATACCTTTATTATCATATGGTGACCATTCACATTGAAAGTCTGTCCTGCCATGGTCTCTTGTAAATGTCGTCTCCAAAGTGATGCGCTAGCTTTCTACCGGAAAGTTCATACAACATATGTGTCTTATTCTGCATTATCTAACTTGGTTGGTGTGCTTCAGAATAAGTATGGTTATTCTGTTTTTTAATTATCAGACATAGAAATAACTTAATTATATTATTTTATTATATATTACTACCCTCTAATCTAATAGTAATATTTTATTATTATTATTATTATTATTATTATTATTATTATTATTATTACAGATTATGAAAATAACCACCAAGAACAGAAATGATATGAATCATTTATCAAATCCTAGAACTAACTGTTAACGTGTCTATCTTGTCCATCAACTTCAGTTGCTTGAAAGTCTTGTTTTATATCGCTCAGTAGCATTTGTGTACTATGGAAATAGTTTAAACTGTTCTAAATATTGGCATAGAAACTTGTTTGTTAACCAAAGGGCAGCATTCAAAACTTCCACTGTGATTTCTGTTAAACCTTTTACTTTCTGTGGTTAAACCATTCTGTGACCAAAACCAGGATAAACGGGACCACTATTGCCCAAAGTGTCACACAAGTGGTTTTAGGGCTTTTAAAGCATTTATGGGGCTCACAAATCTGTTCAACTGTGGAGCTATTGGTGTTTACCTCAAATATCTCACTGCACTGTTCTATCTGTGTGTGTATTCTTGTTCAGTGTCCCATTTTACAGCCCCCATGAGCCCCGTGAGGTGGCTGCTCTGACATTTTTGTGATTGCTTGTCAGTATTTTCAGTTTGTCGTGATGGAAACTTGGCCTTGTTTTTACCATTTAATGTTCTTTTCAATGTTTTACAGAGGAACCTGCTTGAGGAGGACTCCGATGAGGAAGAAGACTTCTTTTTGTGAGTATTCTCTGTGGTGTATCACATTAAGGCTGGGCAATATAGCAAAAGAACATCAAATCATGACCTAAACAAAATCATATTCCTCCCCTTTTATGTCATGTATACCTAAACACACCTATCTAAGCAGTATTGGTTACTGATTTTATAGTCAAAATGCATTTTTTTGCACTGCCCCTCATTAGACTATTTTGAACACCCTAGCCTTAAATTTTTGACCCTCTCAAAACTTGAAATCTGTGTTATTCACTAAGTCAGTCCCACGTAATTCATATACAAGAATAAATATTGTGTAAGTGTTCTGTCAAATGTACTCAGGAGTGGTCAATTAACTCTTATGACATCTTTTTTTCCAGGAGAGGGCCAAGCGCTCCCAGATTTGGAGCTCCTAATGACAAGCTTAAGCAGTAAGTTCACACACACATTCCTCATTCAAATAGAAGTAGGGGGTTCATTGCCAGTACTTTGTGTTTTGGTGTTGCTGTTATGCAATTGTAGCGTGCCATGTTTACCAGAAGCTGTGCAAGTTGTGTAATACAGTTATGCGTAAGCCATTTTCAAACTTTCTCAGGAAATCCCAAAGTAGTTTTTCCATATTAAGCCAAAGTCTGAACAGGTTAGGTAACAGTGGAGGCTATTATCTGGCACCTATGGCCCTTTCCATGCTGTGAATAGTGTTCATTTTATTATTGTTTTTGTGAGAACATGGGACATTAATGCCAGGAACAAAACTTGGGTTCAACACTAAAGGTCAGGTGATTTCCAGCCGTAAACACATTCACATGAAAGAATATTTGGTTGTTAAGTAAAAATGACTGATATAATAATAGTAATACCGGTGTAGGTAATGCTGTATTTACATTAATTAAACATTAGTAACATGTTTTTGGCGCAGTGGTGTCATTTAATATTGAATTATTGCACTATCTAATAGCTTTTGTATTTTGTTTTCTTCCCAGTATTTTATTCAAGCAAATCTAACTACTATTCACCACGACTGAGTACATTCTAAGCATCGTGGTACATTGATTTCGATAACCCTCTTGCCTTTGCTCTGTTGGACAGATGTATTTTATATATTGCCCTCAAAACAACAGGATTACAGCTAAAACTTTAAATCTGTCTATTATTCAGCGTCTTGTCTGAAACTATCAATATCATGCTGCTGGAAAATCTGACCAAAACATTTCCTTTCTTTTCGTCTGATCATTGTTTGGCAAAAATACAGTATCGTAATGTAATCTGAAGTCAGCTTTACAGGACAGACCTGAGGAGGGGGCCGTCTGGTATTTATGATTATGACTGTGAATCTGATGTCCTTAGGGTGCAGTCTCAAGTTGATGAGGTTATTGATGTGATGCAAGAGAACATCTCCAAGGTGATCGAGAGGGGTGAGCGATTGGACGACCTGCAGGACAAATCAGGTGGGCCACAGCAGACTTCACGTGTACTCAACACGTGTCCTTTTGTATAAACATGGTAAAATAAATGGCAAACCATGCTATAAGCACCATTTCTCGACTGCATTTGTCACAGAGGCACATGGCACACACATGGTTTAGGTTTACATTTGTGGTCTGGGAACAGTCTTGGTGCCCAGGGTGGTTAGGTGTAAAAGCCCAGTCAGTCATCCTAAATAGATTTTCCATTGTTTGCAGAAATGACAAAATATTGTCTGGTATTTGTTGACTATTCAAGGAATCATAATAAATACTAGATGAGTCAGTCATCGTATTTTGTTAAATGGTTAAACAATATAAAAGCCTGTTCCATTATTAATATGATGATACGTTATAAGTCTGTGATTAGTCTTTGGTTAATATTTTGCTTTATATTAGTGTTCTGTTAATGTTTCCACTTTTTTCTTTTGACTTTTTGACTTGACTAACAGTTCATCTGTTCAATCAATCAATTTATTGACTGAAGACCATGAACAGAATTAGCATCTCTAGTTGCAATCAATAAATGTTGAATTAGAAACTATTTTAAAATAATTTTCAACATGTCTGGTCAGATCATTTATATCTTATTATGTTATCTGCAAATTGTACGGTTAAATTCTATTCTTTGGTGTTATTGGGAAGAAGCGACATTTTGCTTGATTCGCATAGGATATTGTACTCATTACCTCTTAGGCTTTATGTTTTCTGTGTGTAGTAAAAGCACATTTTTCTCACGGGACAACCAAACATTTAAACTGCACTGGCCACCAGTGAAGCGGTGTGTGCGCCTGCAAATACTCCAGTGTCTTTTAAAGGTGTTGATGCTAAGTCCAGGTTTAGTGCTTCACCAGGTGCTTGTCTAAACCCTTTGACAGCTCTCAGACTTTTTTTTGTTCCCCTTTTAAATTGGACAGGTGCTTAAAACATGTTCTGTTTAAACTTCACACAAACTTTAAGTGCCTATAGCCTTTGTCTTATAGGGATAAGGTGCAACTCTCTTCTTCCTCCATGTGAAACTGTTATATAAACTACTTCTTATGTCCTGTCCAGCCAAAGCTAATAATAGACATCTGGTATGGATCAATGTGCATGTCGGTGTATGTTTAAGTCCAATGCATGTCCATAGGATTTCAGACTTTCTCTTTTATGTTTGCGGTTGTATAAAGTTGTGATTGACGCTAGCAGTGGAGCCGGTAACCTGTTAAATTCCTGATGATTAACAAGCATCTTTTTCTTCAGTCCGCGAGCCTCTCTCTTTGTAAGAACTTTAGGTTGTTAAATGGGAACATGGGCATGAGAAGAGCCACAGAAAGTCAGGTGATTTATATGTATGTGTGTGTGTGTGAGTGTGTGTGTGTATATATATATATAATATATATATATATATATATATAATACACACACACAATAGAGGCAGGGTAAAATATATCAATATTATATTATTATCCCACAGTGTTCTGGAGAGAAAATCATCTCAATGACTTTTTTGGAACCCTTTATTAATACAGTTGTAAAACAGTATAAATCAATTAAGATTCAAACAGCCCAAAATAAGGCTGTAGTGGGACTGGATTAGTAACCAGATTAGTAATTTTAACATAAAAACACTCAAATTAAATAAATAGTAGTTTGATCAGTTTAATGCCACACTGTGGAACAGTCCAAGTGCTGAAATGACTCTTCTGCGGAGACAAGCAGGTGCCAGACCAGAAAAGTTACATTGTGTACCTTTTTAAGGATTATGTGTCTTGCATAATGGCACAATGGACAATGCATTATGGCCAGATCATTTTTTGGCAATAAAATGCACAACCCTAGTGCCATCCAGGTAAACAGCCCCTCAGTAACAGTATCCAAGAAACACCACAAACACTCAGGCACGTGGGCGAGCTGTTTGGGAAAGGAGACGGCAACATATAAAGAGTGGAAGTTTTTTTTTTTTTTTTTATGTGCTTTATTCTTTTTTCCTGTTTGGCTACACACACGTCTGGTCATTCTCCATCACAGAGAATGATCTCACTCGTAGACCACTCAGGAATTACATAACTCCACATATTAACAACAGCACATGAGCAGCAGAGGGACAGAGCACCAGTCAGAAACGCCAGGCCGAAGACAATCAGCTATTTACAGACCTGTAATCATCAGAGTAGTGTCTTTACCTTTCACTGCAGACTAGAGAATAATATTGCAGGTTTTTCTAGTTACATTTCATAATATGTGTAGCAGTCTAAAGTACAGTTTTGGCAGGTTTTATAAATATTTTTGCATATTTTTTTTATCATATTATTTATTTTGTCATTTGCAGAGAGGACATTACTCTGCACCTGTAACCTCTGTAATTTCTTTCATTAATTTAAGACAATATTTAAATTTTCATATTGTTTTTCTCCCCTCTCTGACCTGACGATGACACAGAGAGCCTTTCAGACAATGCATCTGCCTTCAGTAGCCGAGCCAAACAGCTGCACCGGAGAATGTGGTGGAGAGACACAAAGGTAGGCCATCTGCCTGATACCTTAACCATTCATTCAGTGCAAAACAAAATATATTTTTAATTTTAATCAATCTAATCAATGTTTCCTTTCCTCCATAGATGAAAATTATTATTGCCTTGGTAGTGATTGGTCTGCTGTTAATTATCATTGGTGAGCATCAGAAATCAAAATCACCACATCCTGCTACCAAGAATTAATTTGTAATGTTTATTGTGTCTCTTTCAGTTCCAGTGATCATGCGATATCGCTAGTGTTTTATGCTAGATGGCGCCAGCAAGCAAGCTTGCCTCCTGCCTGTGTATCCTGAAAGGGGATTACCTGAACCTTGTCTTAATACTGACCTTACTTTAGACATTTTGGGAGGAAAGGTCTGTGAGATCAGTACTGAGGTTTTGTTTAGTTAAATATTCAGCTGCAGACGGGATGAGTGGGACAAAAGGGAGATTGGGGAGATAGAACACACCTCTGGTTAAAATGAAGGAGGATTTCATTTCATGATACCGATTGCGTGCAGGGACCTGAATGCTTTGATGAAACAAAAATCTCATAAGTCTTACATTATACAACAAACCACAGTTTCAAAGCACTGGGGTGGAGTGTAAATCAAAACAGATTTAACATCTCACACAACCAATTGTTTCTAGCCATTAGAACATAATGTATTTACTGAAGAATTTGCTGCAACATGCTTAAAAAAAAAACAAAAGAAGCAAAATGCTAAAAATCTATATTTAACTATATAGTATGTATCAACGAGCCAATAACATTGCCAAATATAAAGGAAAATTTTTTAGAACTAAACAAGTTATAATTGTAAGTGTCTACACTAAAAATATGTGATTGAGATTTGGAAATTATAACATTCTGTTTTTATTCACATTTTACAAAGTGCTCCAACTCTTTTAGTCTAACCTACAACCAATGGTTTAAACACTGTCTATTTGTCTCACTGCAGCCTCTTCATACTGTGAAAGGGAATTTTGTCAACAAGTAGACATTTTCCAGCACCCAAATGTGTGTGTTTTTGTAAAATTCATTTATGAATCAAGGCCAAGCAACACCAGTAGTAGTATAGATTTATGTAACTTATTATTAGCTTTAAAATGAATTGTAATACAAAATTCCTGGGCTTTGAATGTCTATTTTTTTTTTTTTTTTTTTAACTTTTTGAACTTCTCACCTTCCTGCTGTTGTCTGGGTCAGTTTGGTCACGGCTCTTATACATCCACGAGTCCCCACACAGTTACATTACACTGTAATGTTGTGTATGGTTATGTTTGGACAACCCAGAAGCCTATATGTTTAGTTTGCTGCTATACTTTGTATGGTTGTAGGGCCCAGGACGTTCACCATAGAAAAGGCTGGACTGTCCCTATGTGTATTAAGTTGTATGATACATGAAACAATCTTATTTTATTCTTTTAATTTATTTTTGCTGTAAATATTGATACTGTATTATACTCTGGCATTGCATTGGAAGACCTAATATTGAACTTTTTTTTCTTTTTTTTGCTCTGAATTAAAGTGATTTTTAAGGGCTCTGGTGTGCTCTGTTGCAACCGCTTTCTGACTTGAGGGAAAGAATAGACACCCCGACACAGACAAGAAAGGGTAAGCCCCATATGGAAAATAATAATGCCGCTTGCTTTGGATGTTGTGTTCAGGTCCAGTGGAGTCCTTTTATCTTAGGTCACCAGCACATTTTAATAGTCTTTCACTGGCACAGGTGAAATCCCAAGTCACCACTAAACTTGAAGGGTCTGGAGTCTATGAAGTCTTATTGTTCTGACAGACCGCTCCTGTTGTCCCCATAAGAACAGATTCTAACTAACTTTGACAACCTTGCCCCCATTGCCCATACTAGCCTCAAGTCATAATTGGCCCAAAAGGGGTCCTATAAATCCACTGATCTATTGCAGATACCTGGCATAAACCACAGGGGGTGATGGTTTAATTCCAGCTTTGAAGATAAAGTATTCATGATAAGGTGGTAAGGACAAACATCTGTCTTATTACTTTAGATGAAAATGTTGATAATGATTGTAAAAAAAAAAACAGCTGTGCTCTGGGGACAATGACATTCCTGGAGCAAATAAAAGTCTTTGTTAGATGAGTGGTTGTAAAATGTGGCAGATCTTAACTGAGAACATGCCAGAAACCACTGTGTCCAGGAAGTTTCTTTACACAAGGTACAGTTCGTAACCTAAAGTACAGTGGAAATGTCTAACTTTTAAGAAATCTCAGGCTTCAGCGTTATTATAGTGCTACTTTTAAAATATTTCCTCTAGGTTAAATGCTTAATATTACCATTACGCCACAATATCTTGCAGGCGTATTGGTAATATCAAAGGGGACATATTATGTAATTTTTAAAAAGTAGCTTTTAACTATGTAATAATGGATTTGTACTTGCAGTTATTAAAAAAAAAATTGACTCTCACCAATTCAATAGACCTGTCTCTATTAGTAATTTTAGATCAATATTGCGGTTATGAACAAAATCTAATAATTTACGGAATTCTTTAAAACTGTCTTGAATCTTAATCTGATCTTAATCCACAGTAAATTGTATTATTTGAACCTTTACTGGCCATTATTGAAAATTTCAAGAAAAAAAAATCTTACTTCTCCATGTTTTGAAAGCACTTGGGGTTAACGGCGTACTCACACCTCATTAAAACCATTGCACAGGTCTGCTTATTACATATTGGTCCTCTTACATCCTTTCCTTTCTGGCAGCCGAGATTGTTTTGGTCCTCTACTGACCCATGCTGCATGCTTTCAGATTCCGGGCATAGCAGCTGTTTTAAAAGTCACATAAAAGTGAATATAAGCTGAAATAAGAGGAGTGGACAAAGTGGCGGCCAGCAATAGTCCGTCTCCCTCTCTCTCACACACACACACACACACCAAACTGGCCAATGACTTGTTTGATGTAACTAAGGGAAGTACAGAGTAAATTTCCAGAAATAGAAGGTAGTCTGGAATAATAGACTTAAAAATATGCTCAAATAGCTTTCATCGTGTTGTTTGCCTCCTATTACTTTCCCAGGAGCGTAGTCTTTCCTATCCCCCCCTGTTTGTGTGTGATTTAAACCTGTTTCTGCCTGTTTAAACTGCAAAGCCCTATTCATATCACGTGTCTTGCCATCGTCTGCTCATCCTCCTCTCATCTGTAAAACATTTCCGCTCAAAGGATGTGCCCAAACTACAAATATACCAAATCAAACACATATTGGACAATTCGTCATGTTGAGAGCCTCACTGCTCTGGGTACAAGCAGGAGGTATTCATACAAGTGTCATGTTTTAAGGATTATGTACACTTGTTCACCCCCATAGGGGCTGTCAATCAATCAACACATCCCCTCTGGCCTGTGCCCTTCCTGGGGTGAAAGATATGGGTCAAGTGGTGTTTTAGGGGTGAGAGGAGGCTGATCTAAGGGAGAAGAACCCAAACAAGAATCACAGGATACAAGGAAACGTGAAGAATGTTTGGTTTAAAAGGCACACCACTCCACAACTTTGCACATGGACCTTTAAATATTGGGCCATGTCTCACAATAACATATCAAATTGTTGGCTCGAGCAGACTTCAAAGTAATAGTAATTGTTGTAATATTGCGTAATGCAATCAGGCAGGTTTCAGATGTAAGGTTTTTTTATTGGTAGAGATTCGGCCTAAAGAATGGGTCAGTAGCATATTACCAAATATAACATACAAAATCATACAATGCACCGGTCAGTCAAGCTCGACACAACCTGTATCGTTCCATGTTTTTAAGGCAGAGCAATACAGTTTTAGTGTATTTGCAGGATAATTATGATCCCAAAAGGGTTTGTAATTTCTATTTGCATGTTAGAGTATTCATTAATATTAAAAATGTACTATGTAACTCTGCGGCGTGCTTGTCTCCATGACATTTATGCTCTGTCTGGAATGTTGCATAAAATGGCATTCTCTATTTCGATTTGGTCTGGTGACACCACCAGACCAAATTATATGTCGGATCTGTGGAGAGGTGACCCAGCTCACTGCTAGAATGCATTTCTTTCAAGATTTTTTTTGAGCAATAAAAACAGTGAAATGCAATGTAACTCTGTAACTTTATTGCCATATGGTGTATGGAGGCAAGTAGGTGACAGACCCCCCTCACCCACCCACCAGAGAAGTTACATAATTCACCTTTAATGTGGGAGTAAAAACTTACAATATGTGTTTAGTTTAATAAGCATTAGTTAAAATGTTAATGTAAAAGTAATGTGCAAGCAAGCATATGCAAAGCATAAAGTAGAAAAAGGATAATGTAAATTTAGAAGTGATGTGGAAGTATTTACATTTTGCACAATTTCTGGTTCAAAGTTTCAAACTAGTGACACTTTCTATGTTGGGGTCAGCTTCAGGTATCCAGCCATCTCTTGCCTTTGGTGACCTTGCGCCCTCATAAAGACCCTCTTTATCATCTGCTTGCGTCATGTTCTGGCCCCCTACCAATATGAAAGCGGACACTGGTCGTCAAGAGGTAATCATATCCAACTCGAGCTTGCTTGGCTCGTCACTGCTTGGATAGCTAAACCAAAGGAAGCAATACCAGATGATTTTTGACAGGTTGATAATGAAAAGCATATAGCAAAGATGCTGCATCAAGCTACACAGAGTTATACTTATACATTTTTGACAGTCCTAGATCTAAATAAATGGAGAAAATTGGGCACTTGTATCTTTCTTTTGTATGTCCAGTTGCTTTTAAGTATGTGTGTGTATTTAGACATTTAAGACTTTAGAAAACATTGATTTCTTTTCTTAAAAATACTAAATAATAGAATAGTAATAAATACACAATAGCGTGGGTAAGGATAATGCAGTGAAAACAGCACAGACATGAATGACATAAGGTTTTCTTTAACATAAGCTATTCTGACACAACCTTCTAGATGCTTAGGACCAACACAATGATTTTGCAATGTGCCAAACAGGTCAATTATCCATCGTAAACCTGATGCTAAACAAGTCATTTCATGTTGTAGGAGGCAGATGACCTGACTCCAGAAAGAAAAATGCAGCAATGATGTCTAAAGCATGACAAGACGCAGTTGTTTTTAGCTGTGCAGAAAAACACTCAACCCAAAGGGACATGGGATGTTTTTGTCCTCAAACATACAAGTCTCATCGCTTTTTTCACCGTGTGACCCTCCCCGCCCACTACCTCCCTCCCATTCACCTCAGCCCCCTCCAGATTGTATAAATATCTGTGAGCTGGTTGAGAGAGCTCAGAGTTACAGACCTGAAGAACAAATAGAGGCCCTGAACATAAAAAATAGACAGAATTTTGGAGAATTTCATTTTGGCATTGCAAGATGTTTCTTCCTGTAGTGTTATGCGTTTGTGGTCTCTTGATGCAAGGGGAGGCGCAGGATAGAGCAGCTATGTGGAGAGGGAATGACCGAAATGGAAGATGCCAGTACACCTTCACCGTCCCAAGTCCATCTGAGACCACCTGCCCACAAAACGGAGGTCCAGAGGTGGAGGGATTGAAGGCAAGACTCAGCCTGTTGGAAGTCCTGGTAGCCCGGCTGAATGGGGGCGAGACAGGCACCCCACAAGTATCCCAATCCAAACCCCAAAATGACCTTCAAGAGTCTCTCAACAGGGCAATAGGTGAGAGGAACCTACTCCAAGCTGAAAAAGAGCGCTTGGAGAGAGAGCTAGAAGGACTTCAGCGCAGAATGGAGGAGATGAGACGTGAGACAGAGAGGCTGAGGAACAAACCATGTCCTGTCCAGAGCCCTGTGGTGCCACCCAGCCCCCCACTCCAGGATAGCACCCTTAGGAGACCCACAGGAGGTAAGAAAGAACACCCCCGCACACACCGACAGCTATCACACAACAAATCTTAATGACATTTATAGAGAATAACATTTAGGCGCCTATCAGCATGTAGCCTGTTTTAGATGCAGTCCTTGGCATGGTTTATTTCTATTTAAAGGTGGAAGAGGTGGAGACTCTGGATGGGAAATGTTGATTGAAAATGCACGCACCCTCCTCACACCCACTTGGATAACTTATGTCAAATTATATGTAGGCATGTTGCATACACATAAAAATAAAATGTAAAACATGTTATCATTTACACAAACTAAAACTGCATATCACTGTTTTCCCATTAATAGAGATCCCCCATAGTCGAATTTTTGCCCACAAATAATAATACTTTATGCTTAACACACAAAAGTAATATTTAATTAGTGCTTTTTTGATTCGTAGAGTCAATGACAATAACACTCAAAAAATTTTATTAAATAAAATGATTAAAATATAGAGTCTCGGTATACACCTGAGAAACACTGTACAGTATATGACATAAAAAATAAACCTGACAAAAACTATGTCTAAAAATATGATTATAAGTATACTTTTTACTGCACTGCCTTCTCTGTTTTGGTGAGTTGTTTGTCATTGTAGACACTTGCAGACAGGTTGTTGCTGCTTTTACTGAATGAGAAATTAAGGGGTTAATAGGAGCATAGAAGTGATGACATGGACGTGCCACATACAAAATGCCATGCACCATATACATTACTCTTCAGTGCAATAGCCCGCCAAGTCAAGTCCACGTGCACTGTATTTCCCCTCATGCAATTTCAAGGGGATTACGGTGTAAATATGTTGAGCTTAAACCTATTTGTGTGTGGCTAAGGCTCTGTTTTGATGGCCCCATAAGTCTGCAGAGACACACGTTTCAAGTTACACAGCTTGCTTCCTGCCTGGTCCAGAGAGGTCCAGCTTCAGTATTTATGGGCTGGACGCTGGTTTTGTGCGGAGTGGTGGTTCCCTCTGCATGGTGAGGAGGGCGCGAATACTCCAAGGAGGGTCTGAAATGCGAGAGTTCTGGAAATGGAGGTTCCGTGCACCAGGAGGGCTTTTGATGATGCCAAGTGCAGCCAAAGGAGCGCACAGTGGATCAGCAGCATTCGTTAGGGGTGGGGTGGGGGTGGAGGACTAAGGAGGCCAAGAACACTATCCCTCCAGAGGTTAGAAGGCCAGGCAGACTGAGAGGAGTAATGACCCTTAACGATGAACTCTGGTATTCTGTTTGCAGTGGCCAAACACCCTCTGAATTAGGCTGTCTACTCAAAAACCATCCATCTCGATTGCTTATAACTCACAGGGCACTTCTTTCTCGTTGGCTTTCCCCCTCTTGCGGTCATCTGCATCCTGGCTTGCAGTGTTTTATGTTTGATTTTTTGATTTTTTTTTCCCACACAGGGGCATGACTCTTTACTGACGCAGGGGCAAAATTACAACTTAATGTTAACTTGTAATTTTTCATCCTCTTCTTTTTACCAGGCATGGCAAAAAGCCTACACTGAATCTTGGAACTTTGTGGCTGCATTGTAAATTGCACAAACAGCAGCAGACACAGGGCACTTATCCAATATTTGGATGTTATTCTTATATTAGAAAAACATTTTTGCGGATGTTTCGCGGATCAGTCATTTGCAAAACCGAAGTAGCAATAAAAAAGCAAAGTGAAATACACGTGGGGTCAGGCTGTAAAACAAATAGATGGCAGCAGTTTGGCCGGAGACTGTGGAACACCAGCTTAAATAAGATGTAACTCAGCCTCATTAGCCTGCTGTCGTTTGGGGAAATTATAGGCTGTCTTCTCCACTACTGCTCACTTCTGTCCCAAACAAAAAGCCAGAACACATGGCTAACATGCACTACAAGAATGTGCCTGTTGTTTACCTGCAATAAAGATGAATGGGTGTATCTCATGGGAGCAAGCTGAGCTAAGGTTAACACATTAAAAAGGTTGTAAAACAGTGTTTGTTGAATGAACACACTTTTAAAGGCCTGAAGCAGTTTACAATGTTACAAGCAAGGACACAATGGAGGGACTATTTACTCTTTCAACCCCATTTCCGACTTCTTTCTTTCTCTTCTTTGTCAACAAACTTCCAGCTGCAAGCATTTTGTGTGTTCTCCATCATTAGACGTCATTATGCTCCAGTGCAAATTACACGTGAGGCAACAAGAAGCACAATGTATCTACTGTACTGGAGAGTCTATTTGATATTTCAGGCACTTGTTGATACTGAATATCAACAAGTGCCTGAAATATAAACATATTTACCCAAGTATTAGCAGCAAGATTATTAACAGTAGTAGTAGCTGAAGCACTAATAGTTTTAACTACCTGCTATCTCTTCTACACTTTGCATTTATACTCTTGGGTAACTATACTATCACACCAAGTAAATCAAGTAACAGGACTATTCCAGGTCTAATCTAGGGATGAACCAGGTCTAAAAGCAGGCTACATAATTTCTACTGTCGTTCTAAACCAGAAATTATACAAAAGAGGACAAAAAGGGGATAAAATCAACTTGACATTAGGCAACCCATATGATGGAGCTTGTGTACCACCATTGGTACTACTACCACAGTTTGAGAAACAATGCTTTAACCTATCGTAAATAGGTTAAATACAGTTTTAAAGTTTCTCATCTCTGTATCCTTTTTGTTCATGTTATATGTGTATCTTATGTGCGATGAAATGTAGTTCTTCATCACTTGCGTTTGACCCTAAACGTTCTGGTGAAAAATCGAAATGAGAAAGTGCAGACAGTTTTGGGGACAAAGTACAGAGCGTTTTGAAAGATTTATGAAAGTTGGGATTAGTGTGTGATTTGTGAGATTCAGGGAGATAAGGGCCAGGTTGAAGTTGTAAAGGACTTGGGAGGACGGGTGTCAAGTGAGTTGTGTGCGCTTCTCTTCGCCCAATCCAGCGCCTGTGTGACTCCAGGGCAGCTGGGAATTTATTCAAGGGAGTATGTTTATTTCAGCCACATTCCCCTCTGTCAAGTGCCACTGCCATTAACACAAGCCTGTACTCTTACAATATCAACACCTATGGGCTATTGTTGCTGAAATCCACTGTATACCAGACAAATCATTTATAGAAATATTTACATTTTGTGATTTTGTTTGCCTGATCTTATATTTAATTGTCATTCCCTGAAATATAACACTGTGCTTCATTGTTATTTTACAGGGTTTGGGCCCATGTCCCATCTGATGACCAGGCCCAACAGACAGGGAGACAGCAGCAGTTTGAGAGGTGAGGCAACAGTTTACATTATTGTGTGCGCAAATCTAGGTCATTTGTACATTAGCAATGTACAAATAAAGTAATCCAAAATAGCCTTATAACAGAAATATTTTAGGAGTGGTACACCTTAGTGACAGTAACATTTCACTCCATTACATTCACAGTAAGGGAGTTGATTTAACATCATCAATGAAAAAAAAAAGAAATTACTTTTAGTTTATGACAAAGCTTTAGCTGATGAGTCTGTGGCCAACAGCAAAAAAACACCAAATAAAATAGGTTACATCTCAAATAAATCATCTGCCAAAGAAACATATTAGTTGTATATAGGCTAAATGCATGGCCACAAATTGAAAAAAAATGTGAACTTGACCTACGCCCATTGCCCAGGAAATTCCTTAAAGGCGTTCTGGGCGTCACTAAGGCCAAAACTGTTAATATTTAACTTTAATTTGAATGTCTGTCTGTTTTTTTTTTAGATTCTGCATGGCAATATGGACACCCCGGTTTTCAAGAGCTTAAAGCTGAAGTGACCGAGGTCCCAGCTCCGGGTGGCACTGAGGACGCCACTGGTCGGTAGAATTTATAGCGACTGTCTATAAACATATGTACATTTGCAGTTAGTAGCAATAGATACACCATTCAAAGCATTTAAATCTAAATGACAGCCAACTCTATTCTGGGGGGGGATACCTTACCTAAACATGAGGATGAGAGCATCAATTACAGGTGTCAGTGTAAAACAGAAAGCACCTCTACCAACATACAACTTTCACCATAAAGCTAACCATGTAGCACATAGGTTATGTCAATGCATTTAGTTATTTATATATAAGTTATATAGTCCTATGATGCAGCGTCAATATATTTTCTTTCCTTTTATTGAGGTACTAAATCTAGTGCCACATCCTAAACATCCAGAGAGAAGGTATTTTAGGAAGTGATAAATATAAAGCTTGTCTTATCAAGTATCAAGTTAAAACAGCTTTGGCCTGGGAGCGTAGAGACTCAGTTGAGGCTTTGACAATATTGACCTGATGCTAACAGAGGCGTCAGGCAGAATAAAGTGATCAACTTGTCGTCAGCTTCTTCAATTGGACAAATATCTCTGTTAAACCCTGGAGCTGTATATCAATGTTCAAATATCAGAAGGTGACAAGAAGCGGAAAATTTGTGAAATATTAGTGAAGAACTCCATGTGAAAGTATTCAGAATACAGTGCCATGGACCGATTACCCAGTATATACAGTAATGTTTCATACATTTTAATGGAGGTATTCAGTATTATATAACTGAGTAATTTTTTCAAACACCAAGTATTACTAATATATACTTTACAATATAAAAACGTGTAGAAATTACTTTGGTTGACTGACAGATTTCATTTAATAACCTTTGAGGGGCTTTATTCTGTATAGGCTAAAATATAAATTGATCTACTGTATGAGGAAATGATTGCTTTTATAACACCTCCTCATTCATCATTATAATCCCATTCTCATGAATAAACTTCTTTCCTTGTCCACTTGTGCAGGTTGTGGTGACCTTGTGTCAGTGGCCGAGCCTGTCACTCACAGAAGGGCAGACAACATCGCAGGTAAGTATGGAGTGTGGATGCAGGACCCAGAGGCAGTGTCTCCCTATGGCCCCAACATGGTGTGGAGGATTGACACAGTGGGCTCTGAAATCAGACAGCTCTTTGGATACGACGACATGGAGCAGCTGTCTAAAGGATTCCCCTCAAAAGTAAGTTTCATACATAGACCGCCTATAGCAAAAGCCAAAGTTAAATCTGTCAACTGGTCATATCGTTGTAGAAGTGAAGACGTTTCGCTGCTCATGCAAACCGCTTCTTCAGTTTGGGTCAGATTGCGGGTGGACAGTGCCTCATATCTATCCTCAAGCCCAAAGCAAACAAAAGAAACAATAGAACAATAGTAGGGCCATTAAAGGTTGAATAGGCCCATTAAGGCTGAAGCTGGTTATAGCTGTTTGCAGTTTCAGTGTAGTTATCTCCTCCCTTCAGACAGATATAAGGCAGTGTCCACCAGCGATCTGACCAGAAGTGAAGAACCAGAACTGACATTGAATGAGCAGCGAAACGACTTCACTCCTACAACGATTTGTCCAATTCACAGATTTAACTTGCTGTGGATCAGACCTGAATGACTCAGGGATTACACAGACATAGACCGCCTATATCTCCCCTGTGCCAACAATGGCTATACCTGCATCCACTTTTCAACTCATGTAGGCTACAGCATCCATAAATCTCTTTGGTCTGCATCTGGAACTCAGACATAGTAACTTCCCCTACTCAGTCCTGCACAACACACATGAAAGTGGCTCAAACTGCACTTTACTGAACAGGAACAACTCACCCTCACCAACAGGTTGTCTACTGACCTAGGCTATTACATACAATGAAGATAAAGGTTTCCTGAGATGCATGGTCTAGACACACTTCCCCTATTAGTACAAAAAGTACTAATGCATTTGACCCTTGTAGGTGCTGTTGCTGCCTGACCCGGTGGAGGGGACAGGTGCCACCATGTACCGCGGCTCGCTTTATTACCAGAGACGCAGGAGCAGGACCTTGATCCGCTACGAGCTGTCATCGGAGAGCATCGCGGCCCGTCGTGAGCTGTCCCACGCCGGCTTCCACGGCCAGTTCCCCTACTCCTGGGGCGGCTACACGGACATCGATTTGGCTGTGGACGAACAGGGTCTGTGGGCCATCTACTCCACCACCAAGGCCAAAGGGGCTATTGTGATCGCTCAGCTCGACCCCAACAGTCTGGAGGTGAAGAAAACCTGGGAGACAAATATCAGGAAAAACTCTGTGGCTAATGCATTTATGATTTGCGGTAAGTTGTATACGGTGGCCAGCTACACGTCACCGGACACTACCGTCAATTACGTGTACGACACCGCGACCAGCCAGGGCAGAGCGCTGGCTGTCCCATTCAAGAATAAGTATCGCTACAACAGCATGATCGACTATAACCCGGTTCAGAAGAAACTTTTGGCTTGGGACAATTTCCACATAGTGTCCTACGACCTGAGGCTGGGGCGCGCGCAGGTCCAGTGAGGAATGAAAAGAGACTGACGGAGGAGTGGCGGGTTTTACGCATTTACTCCAGCTTCAGAGACTTATATAATTATGGGTAGACGCATTGGCTGTGTCCCCCATGTTTTTGTGTGGCAAGGCCCACACAAGTGTTTGTAGAGGATTATTTTTATACTGGCTGTTTTTGTGTCGTTTTTGGTCCCTTTGATTAAACCCTTTGATATGCTCGAATATTTAATTTAATGTTTTGCCATTATGATAAAATGTATTTTTGCTGCAATGCAGGCTATATCACACTACGAGCTTTTGATGAACATGGTAAAACTGCATACTGATACTGCATGTTCATTGTAGTCCTTGTTAATGTAAAATCTTTGATGCTAATTTCTGTCAATCAAAATGCATTTAAACAGGGCTGTTTTATTTGCAGTGTTTAGAGCCACCTAGTGTTCACTTGTGGCATTGCTGTATGACTTCAAATAAAAACCACAAAATAGTTTCAGTCGTATATTTTTTTTATTAGTTTCTGTAACCAAACCAAGAGAATGTAAATAAGACCGTACATATTTTAATACAGCGATGAAACCCCTGTACAACAAAGAAAAAGAGTCTCCCCCTCCCTCCCTCCTCGCTCCTGGGACAGAGGCCTCAGGGTACATACGCCTGTACATCTGATGAACCACGGCCCTGACATGAGAGCTTTGTGGTCAGGACAGCCAGCGGAGGTGAGGCAGAGACAAAACAGCACTGATTGCTTTCATCAGCAAAACAACAAAACGCAAGTGTCCTTTAGCTCAAACACACTTCAAAAACGGAGGCTTCGCATTTCATCTTTTGTCCTCGTTCTTTCAGATTTTTACTCGCCTCCAAACCGAGGACTGAGGAACGCACTTTATTTACCGTTTTAAACAATCATCTGACAGTTTTTAGTCCTCTAAATAGCCCTAACTTTAGCTAAGGGCACTGAAATCAGTCGATAGCAGCAGTTCTGGTGCTGTACAGTTACGTGTGTGTCTGTGGCAGCAAAAATGGGTGAAAGCAGTGACAAAAGGGGGACCGTAGCCCTCAAAACGGCTTGATTTAGTGATCATCTCTGAAAATGCTTAAAGTCAAATCTTCCAAAGCAACAGCAATCAAAAAGGCTGTGGCGCCATCTCTGCGCTCCTTTAACCTTTGGCTAAATATTCGGGAGAGAGAGCTACACGCCTTCATCCCAAAACACACTCCCGACATTATCAGGCAAGGACAAGAGAAGGCAAACGCTCACAGGCAGACTCATCACATCCAATCAACTATTTCACATTTCCATTCCGGTAAAATAAAAACAACCAACTCTGATTTGATGTCTCCATCCACAGTATGACGAATGAAACCGTTACATGAGATGTGTGATAAACAGGGCCATCTCCAAATGATGTTTCTTTGAACATTGTTCAGCTACAAAAAACAAAACATACTCATTCTTTTGTTAAAAAAAAGGTATCTTCTAAAATATGCGTGATCCTATTGCAGGGGAAAATATAAAGAACAGAAATTTAGAGCTATAAAATGTCAAACTCAGCAGCAAATCTGAAATTCTCCGTTTAACACTCTCCTGATCTACTCTCACAGTAGACTGTGTAAAAACAACTGGAGCAGCTGTTTTAGTCTAAATATGATGGAAGTCCAAGTCAATGTCCCTCCAACATTGGTAGATTTAGGGGAAAGAAAGAAGAGGATTATCAATGTGCAGATGGATGCTTTCTCTCAACCACAAGTCCACCCAGCTCTGCACCTCTCTCCAGGACTGATCGTGATCAACTCTTCCTCTCTCCCCTTCGTTCATGTAGTCTTCTCCAGAGGCTGTACAGGGCTTTACTTGCCCTCCTCTGGTTTGATGGCCTGTGGTTTGATGGGGCCAGTCCGTATGGGTTTGGTGGTGGACATGGGTGGCTTGTCAGGTTCGGGGCGCTCGTTCACCTGATGGTTGGGTGCAGGGACGTCGACTGTGGGCTTTACCCCCTGATCCAGACGAGGAGGTTTGTTCACTGGAGGAGCTTTGAGCTGCTGCTGCTGCTGCTCTGAGAAGAACTTATGAGTGGATTGCAGCACCTCCGCCCTCTGCTTTGCCTGAATGGGGTCATGGAAGAGATAAGTTTAAAACAGTTCCCCAATATGAAATTTATTTAGTTATAAAACCATTGATAAACAGCTTTCTGTGACCTGGCAAGCTTCTTTTCAGATCAGACCTGTTACTCAGTCAAATGGCTTCATCTGCTTGCCTCCATGGTGATAGATAAGTACACTAAAGCTAAACTGTGGAACATGCCACATAAAACAATGAAATCTCTAAGGAGGCAAGTAGGTAGCTAAATCTTGATTAGTTATCAAATTACATAGTGCCCTTTAGATGACGCAAAACCCAGAGCATAAGAACCTAAATGTATAATAATAATATATAATAATAATAATAATAATAATAATAATAATTGAATATAATGAAAGTGCTGTGAAAGTTCTGACGTTTCTGATAACAGTTCTTGACATTTGGTTTTCCATTTATGCACACCAGTTAATTACGTGCATCATAGTCACGTTTGTCAAAGTTACAATTGCATGTTGAATCAGCTCACCTTTAGGTCCTGCTCAGCCTTCAATGCGGCCTGGGTGCCTCTGGGTGCCAGCGGGACACCAGGTTGGCCTCTGGGGGGATGTTGTGGGTGCTGGCTGTGTTGTGGGTGCTGTGGGTGTTGCGGGTGCTGAGTTCGAGGGTGAGGCATCAGGCCTCCGCCAACATTTGGGGAGCCCATAGGGGGGCCCATGGGAGAGCGCTGGACTCCACCCGTAAACGAGTTGGCGTGAGGTGGGCGAACAAGAGGAGATACAATATTCGGCTGTGACATAATCTGAAAAGGGACAAATAGCATAAATCATGTTAAACAAACTGAAACACCAAGTATCTATAATCCCAATAAGACAAATTTTCTGATTGATAAAGCTCATGTGTTACCTGTGGGTTGAACTGTCCAGGGAAGTGCTGTGTCATTCTCATTCCAGCGGAGCTTGGCTGGAACTGCTTCTGGTAGAGCATACTATTCATTTTACTGGACTGGCTACTAGGAGACGTTGAGCTTGCCCTGCAACATAAGAACATCAAGCTTGTTAATGCAGTTTACGTGTAGTGCACTTATCTGTATTAATACTGACAGTTGCAGATTAAGCAGATTGTTTTTGGATTGTGAGTTTTTTTTACCTGTATGGGCTGGAGGTGGGTGTTGTACTTCTGGCACTAACAGGAGGAGTCCCAGGTTTCACATCCATCCCAGAGCCAAACAGCTTGAGATCCATGTCCATCTACATCAGAAACGTTGAACATAAATGAGACTGCGAAGATATAAGGCTTAGGGGCCTAGTGCACTAGTGGACAAGGCCCCTAAGTGCACAAGGTTCCTAAGTGCACAAGGTTCCTAAGTGCACAAGGCCCCTAAGTGCACAAGGCCCCTAAGTGCACAAGGCCCCTAAGTGCACAAGGCCCCTAAGTGCACAAGGCCCCTAAGTGCACAAGGCCCCTAAGTGCACAAGGCCCCTAAGTGCACAAGGCCCCTAAGTGCACAAGTACCTTGCTTGTGGGAGGCTGCATCATGCTATGGTTGGGACCCATGAGGTTCCTGTACTGCTGGGACACAGTGGGCTGCCTGTTCATGTTTGGAGGCTGTGCCTGTGGAGGAGTGGGCGGCAAAGCCAACAAAGGCTGGCCACCACCAGATCCAAAGTTTGGTAAGGACAACTGAGAGCCGGGCAGAGGGACCGTCACCTGGAAGAAAGTTTATGAAAATAAAACAAGCCGTGTGTGATATTTAGAGTTGAAGAATTAAAATGTACATACCTGTTGCATGGCTGAACTAGGTGACTGAGTGTTACTGTAGTAGCTACTTTGGCCATGCTGCTGCACCTGCCCTGAATACATGTTTGAATGCTGATTCAACCCCTGTCGAGCCTAAACAAAAAAAATTTTAATTAAGAGCAAATCTTGTATCAAGGGCATTTGTCAGCTTAAACGAGTGGTTCTGAACTAGTGGGGCATTGGAACCAGCTTTCAAGCAGTTACGTCAAGTCTGGATGTGAATCATTGAGATCATATAATAACTCATAATACAGCGTTTCAAGCGACCCACTTTTGGGTTGCAACCATAGACTGTATAAAAAAAAGAGGACTAAGGGAATGTAACATCACCCATAGCGTTTGACTCCAGTCAAATGAAGCATATTAAGACTAGCAGTTATATTAGGAATTCCAACCGCAAGTATCATAACAACCAAAAAGCCAACCCCGAGTGGGGCTGTTGAAGGTAACATCCCTTCCCGCCCACACCACTGATTTAGTTGGGAGCAGGGGCATATCAACGCTGTCAATCAAACCTATTGCTAATGCTAGCAGGAGAAACCTTGGGGAAAGAAAGTGCCTGATTTGTCTCTTATTAATGTTCATATATTGGGTTAAAAACACAACAGCAAAATACCGTGATCATGTAGAGCGGGTCAATATGAACATTTTAAGACCAAAATGGCAATCCTGACAGCAGCAGTTACAGAGAGAAGGGCGACAGTGTGGAAGCATGCCCATGCTCACTTCCTATTTGGAACACAGCAGCTAGCAGGTTAGCTATGTCCATTTATATATAGTTTATTGTTGCAACTCACCAGTTTAGAACCACCATGTTAAACAACAGATCCAATCGCTCACCTGCAGTAAGTGTGTATCAATGAGCTGGGAGCCCCCCATGCCTGAAGGCTGGTTAAGCTGAGGCTCAAACAAGATGGGAATGTGCTGTGTGGAGGAAGGCTGCTGATATGCCAGACTAGACTGAGGTTTGCCCAGGTCTGGAGCCTGAACTCCGGGGTAACTGTGGAGCGAAGGCCCGGACAGCATCATGGAGGGCTGGGAGAGACTGCTCTGCATGAATGCCTGCTGGGATCTGTGGGAAAAAAAAAAAAAACATGAATTGCTTGTTAGCCTACAATAGGGTGTATTCCTGTACTGACTATATGGGTAATGGGCATTGTATGTCACTATCACCAATACTGGTTTTATAATATCTCTGTATTGGTAAAGCTGGCTATCGGCCACAGCAGGAAGACAAGGATCTGATAGCAATATCGGCTGAAAACATCTGCTTAATAATTTTATTTCCATGTGCCTGTAGAATAGCCTGTGAGTCACCTGTAAGGCTGCAGGGAGGAGCTAAACAGGTCCTGTGGCTGAGAGACTGGGGGCCCTGTGTTCAGTCCAAGCTGGGCCTGGTGGGTGTGTTGGTGTTGAGGCTGGCCCTGCAGGGGGGCGTAAATGGGGATGGGGATCTGCTGAACTGCTGTTGGCTACAGAGCAAAGAGATTATTTCTTTTTTGAAGAGAAACAATGTAAGAACATTAGTGACATTGAAAACATACCTGTGAGAGGCCAGGCTGAAATCCTTGCTGCTGCGCCAGAGATGGAGGGGCCAGCCGAGGATGAGGTGTGCTGAACAGGTGGCTTGTGTCCATGTAAAAGGCTGGAATCTGAGCTGCAGAACCTACCAATATGCATACTTTTGTCACAAGCACAGTAACACGCAGTACAACACGAAGGGAATATTTGCATATTTTATTCCAATAAAAAAATATTTTTTAACCACAATCCCTTGGTTACTGTGAATCCTGAAATGTGCTTACCAGCTGCAGACTGGGAGACGTACACCTGTGGGGTCTGCTGCTGTTGGGGCAAAAGAGGTGGGACACATCCAAGCTGCGAAAAGCTGCTGCTCGATGACTGCAGCTGCTGAGGCTTTACTTTACAGATGTTGGGAGGGTCTGATGCTGTGGTGGTCTTGGTGCTCAGAGATGAGGTGGTGTAGGTACTAGAGCCTGAGAAGGGCCATAACAACATAGTACAGTGTCTTTATCCCGATTTATAGTATCATATTCTATAGTCTATTTTTCATTTAAGTTCGTAGGTTTATTATTTTTTACTGTAGTTATTTAATGCATGGCATTGCTAGATGGTATAAAAAATCCACTGAAAATGTCCTTATTGTTTGTGGACTGAAGTAGGTGTTACCTGACAATGAGGTGCTTGGTGTAACAGAAGCCACAGGGATCTGAGGCATGGAGGCTGAAGAGAAAGAGGAGTACGAGGATGCACAGGATGTAATTGGAGAGGACGAGGAAGTGACCGGAGAGTTCTTCTCCAGACTGGGGGAGTTTTCCCAGGCTTTCCGAGCAGACTCCATCTTAGGAAAAAAAAAATGGTAAAAAGAGCAGGTAAAACATTTTAGTCAACGGCCCAGAATAATGTCAATGTCTGTATATCCACATACCTTTAATGTTAGATCAACAGTAGCAGGGGATACTGTGCTGAGGCTTGAGTTCTGCTGTAGAGTCTCTCGTCGGGGAAGAGGCAAAGAGTGGGGCAATGCAACCTAAAAAAATAAATAAATTAGAACAGTACTGGTGGCTGAGCAGAGACAACATTATTAATGATATTGCAATTACATACATTAGCAACCAAACTCACTTCCATTTTATTTCCTCCTGTAGGAACACTGTCTGCCAAAGAGGAGGATGGGGTCGTATAATCTGTTACAGACTCCTATAAAGATGTTTAAGTGCATACGACAGGTCAGAATACCAATTTCTGTAAAAAAATGGATATCATATTTAACATAAAATCTTGCCTAGCCGTTTCTAGTTTTATGATTTTAGTCAAGTGTATAATTTTAGAATTTAGAATAGAATTTATGTCAGTTGATGACATAGGTAGAGGTATTCTGTTGGAACTCACGGCTACTTCCTGTATTTTCCAACAAGCAACACTAAACTATTTACCACAGGTATTATCCCACCAAATCAAGTCATTCATAGAAAAATGTATTAATCTGTCAAATGGAATTTAAGTGCAGATGAATATTACTATATTATATAGTACTACTGCAAGGATACAATCCTAGTTAAATGATTGTGAGCAGGTAAGCTACAGACCTTTGAATTGCTGGTGTATTCTGCAGAGGGAACAGTGATCATGCCCTCAATGTCTCCTCCAAGCTCTGGGACAGTGGAGTCGCTGGTGGGGGGGCTGGGGTCTGTGGTTCTACTCACTCCAGGCCCCGGTACAACCCCTTCCATCGCATCTCCCTCTCCTCCACGAGCATCTTTGGCTTTTCTGTTCTTCAGAGAGCGCTCTTTACCAATGGGGCCTGGTTTGTATTCCTTAGTTTCCACAGGCTCCATTTCAGGAAGCTATGAAGAAGGCGGCATTAGATATTGAAGGGTTGAACATAGCTGATATAATCTAGATGCATTTCCAGCAACTATACCTTCTGTGTCTTGATTGGACCAGCGCGAGTTTGTTTCTGTCTTTGTTCTTTGGGAGCAGGTAGTTTATTGTCAGATCCAGATTCTAGCAAGACCGGGACGCCATCACTGTCTGTGCTGCCAGCAGATGAAGGTGCTCCAAACTGAATGCCATCTATTCCCAATTCAACACTGGTATCTGCACCTGACTTTACACTCTAAAAACAAAAAGAAATATTGAATTTGTGCATCATAGACCAACAAGCCAATCAAGAAGAAAAGACCCCTACCTCTGATGCTACTGTGCCTGTGAAAGAGGTAAGAGGTTTGTTCCAGGCACTCACAGATGGTGGCTGGGGAGGACTAATAGGACCAACTGAAACACAAGTTCACTTTAGAGCAGTGTCGTAGTTTAAATGAAATGACAAAAGTTAAAAAGGCATGCTCACGCTTCTTGACGTCAGGGAGAACCGTAGAACCAGCTACTTTGTTCTCCCAGAGTTCAGTCCCCAGAGCACTGTGCGTCTGTGCCGGGGCAGGGGGTAGGCTTTTGGAGCTGAAGTCCACATTATTTTGGGGAATAGACTGTATAGAGGGCACAGCGGTTTCCAGAGTCTGAGGTGAAGCAGCTGGTTGGGAGGAGGACAGGAGGGCAGGGACTGGGGGCTGTGATTGGGGCTGAGTCGTTGGTGGCGCAGAAGGCTGTGAAACCTGTGGTTGCTGCTGCTGAGATGATTGTTTTTTGGCAAATCTGGGTGGCAACTTTCCTCCACTTCCTCTGTTCTTCTCCCCTGAGCCTTTTTTACCCCAGTTCTGTAATCACAGTTTTTAAAGTATAACTTCATCAAACACTGGCCAGGACCAAAGTTATTCACTTTCTCACCTGAGTGGTCTGCTCTTCCTTCTTCCGCTTCTCTTCGTCTTGGAGTCTTTTCTGTTGTTTGCGAGAGACGACCTCCGTAAAACCATCATCATTTGTGCTGGATTGTGGGTCGTCTGTGGTGGTGACCTCTGGGTGATCATCAATGATCACTACACCTAAAACAGCACAAGGCATTGCATTTAAAGACTTAAATATAATTTGATATTTAGTGATTGTTTATAATCACATACAAATCCTTTTATATGTTTATTGTAAATTGTAATATTTATTTAAAACTTGTAATCAGTATCTGCCTTAAATCTCCAGCACAGGCCAATGATTTGTTCTAGCTTACCTGCTGCCTAAAGAGTACACTAACACTTTTCTTTAGTGCAAAATGATAACTGCAGAAAACATGACTGCGGCTCTCTTATAGGCTTTTTTTTTTTGGGCTGTGGGTGAGTTTGTAGTAAATTTAAAGTACAAAAGTTGGGGAAAATTATCAAAACCGGCTCTATATATTGGCAAAGCTTATCGACTATCGGTTGCTCTAGGTTCTGAACAATTGGTATCGCATCGGAAAAAAACCCATATTGGTTGATCTCTAGAATAAAGGCTGCAAGTAAGTACAGGCGTGTGGGTGGTGAAAACTGAAAGCTTCTGAGAACTCAAGTCCGAAAAGGAAAATAAAGGATTACTCATACTTGCAAAAAATAAATAAATAAAAAAAATAAAAAAAAAAAATATAATATATTATATATATATATATATATATATATATATATATATATATATATATATATATATATATATATAAATTTAAAAATTAAAGTAAGCCATTTATGAGGGATTAAAAGGTTGAACAGCAAATAAGCACAACAAACAAAATTAAACTCATGATGAAGGGAGGAAGTTTTAAGTTTTGTTTTGATTGAATCATGCACTCTACTGTTCTGCATTCAAGGTGCGAGTGCTCAGAAAAGTGAAAAGAGTAGGTTTAAAAACTGGAGAGCTGCTTGGGAGGGGGGAATTACATTGGGTGTAGGGTTAAAAATACTGCATAGCCATTTTTCCAAATATAAAAGCCGCTTGCTATGGTAAAATGCTACTATGAGAGAGCCTCTCAGTTCTGCGGTTTAAAATGGAGATCGGTGGTCCCATTTCTTTTCTCAAGCAGTTTGGCATAATGCTTTTAATCTAGTATTTGCTAATATGTCTTTTTAATGCTGTTGCATAAAATCTCCCATATGTAAAACAATGATTCGACTTCACATGTACTTACTAGCATAATTGTTCAGATCAAATTGAGAAAGTGCGTTCTCTTTAGGCTTCTTAGCGGCCTGTTTTGCCTCCTCTTTGCGACGAGCTGACTGTTCTTTAGTAGGCCTTTGTGTTTGCCCTCCAGCTGCAGGTCCACCCCCCTCAAGGTTCTGTTGAGCAGGTGGACTGTAATTTGAAAACAAACACTTAATCTCATGTATATAGACTTAATTGCATACATTTTTGCAGCTCCGTTAAACATACCCTTTTCGCCCAGATTTGGCCCCTCCCCTCCTCTCTCCTTTGGCCCCTGGGTAACTGCGTCCTGGTTTGGCTCCTGCGTTTCCACGACGACTTGGTCGTTCAGTTGGTCTTTGACTGGAGAAGCTTCGTTTAGCGGCAGGACCCATATCCCGCTTGGGAGTCAGTCCTCCATCATAAGAGTTTTTACTGGGAGTTACAGAGCCCTGAAGAGGGGCAGGCACTGGGGCAGAGGCAGCTGAGGCTTCATTAGCAGCCTCAACATTGCCTTTACGCTCCTCTCGCTCTCTCCTTTCATTGAAGTCGCTGCTCTCTGAGGCAGTTTCCCACTCCTCATTGGCCTGGTCTGAGGAGTTTTGGTTAGATAGGTCAGGGGACTTGGTGCCAACAGCTGTGACAGTGGAGCTGCTAATATCGGGTAAAGAAGCCTCTACAGAAGAGGGCAGATCGGGCACTAGGGCAGCAGATGACACATCTGCAGGAACAGTGACTGGAGTTCCAGGGGCTCTGGACAGTGTTGGGGAGAGGGAGGCAGGGGCACTACTCAGAGCAGTCCCAGCAGCAGGCCCTGGGGGTAAAGGTACTGAGGGACTTGGGAGTGCGTCTCCACTCCCCAAACCTCCTGCCTCGCGCTCCTTTAATCTCCGGAAGCGTGGTGGTTTGTCCTGCCTTGGGGGCCGGGCTGGCCTGGATCTGCGGGGCCTCTCTCTGCTGCTCTGAGGAACTCCATCCACAAACTTCTTCCCCTCAGACTTTGGGGGGCGCCTGTCTCCTGCAGGATGATCATACCTGGATGTGGTCTCAGCATCTTCAGGCCTGAAGGTCTCCATTGGTTTAGAGGGCCACTGAGAAGATGACTCTCGCGGGGGTCTTCGAAGAGGGGCTGAGCGAGGACCTCCTCGCTCTCTGGTCCCACCCCTTCGGCTGTACAGCCCCCCTCTTCCACGCCGGGATGGCTCTCCTTTGGGAAGGAAACCTGGCTTAGGCCTGCCATCATCCTCCCCTCTGGGCCCTCGGTCTCCCATGTGAGGAGGGCCAAACCCAGGTTTGTGGGCCCCTGTTCGGTGGTCACTGGGGAGATCTCGCCTGAGTGGGCGGCTGGGTTTGGTGCTGGGCTCCCTGTCGGAGGGTCCTGTGTCACTGGCAGACTCTCGTCCTCCTTCACTCTCAGAGTCTGTGTCAGAACCTCGGCGTCGTCTGCGTTTGGGCATAACTTCCAGGTCTGAGCTTTCACTCCGTGTTTCACTCTCTTCTCTGTTACGAAAAGCAGAAGCACCTCCAGCAGAGGGTAGGTCAGAGCGGGGTCTGGGTTCTCTGTACGGATATTCAGGACGGCTACGACCACGACTGCCTCTGCCTCGGCCGCTGTATGTGCCCCGGTAGCTCCTGCCTCTGGAGTAATACTCGCCCCGACCACGCCCTTTAAAGTCAGATGGAAACTCTCGATCTCTGTCCATTTCTTTGTCTCTCTCGCGGTCTCTCTCTCTGTCTCTGTCCCGATCCCGCTCTCGCTCTTCTCTTCGGTAGGAACGAGGGGGAATATTGGATTCTTTCCTGGAGGGTAGTTTTGGTTCAGGATGTTTGTCATGGCTAGCTGGTTTGTCGACCTTGTCTTCCTGAGAAGACGAAGTTGGGACACCTGGTGAAGGCTGGGACTCTCTGCTCCTCTGAAGTACAGAATTGGGCTCTTCTGGCTCAGCTGCTTCTCTCTTTGCCTCACCCTGAGCTCTGCTTCCTTCAGAGACTGCAGCTGCCACAGAAGGGGCTTTGACTGCCTGCTCTTTTTTGGACCGATCTCCTCTGTCTCCTCGTTCCCCTCTCTCATGCCGCTTCTCCCTCTCCTCTCTCTGCTCCCTCTCCTCTTTCATATCCCTTAGAACAGGTTTCTTTATAGGTCCAGATCTGCGGAGAGGTCTCTCGATGCCTGGCCCGTCCCTTCGACCTGGACCGGAGCGCCCGCCCCAGCGGAGCTCGGCCTTCTGTTTGCTTGGGGCGGGCAGAGGGAGTTTCTCTGATTTGTGCAGTCCATCCACAGGAGGTGTAGACCGGCTGCTGGTCACCACTGCCTGAGGGTAGAGGTCATTCGGAGGTTTTTCCTCCGCTCTCTCCCCAGAGTCCTGCAGCTCCAGTGATTTAGATCCCAGAGGTAACCCTTCAAATCGGGGTTCTTCTACCTTCAGTGAATGACTAGAGCCTTGAGAGATGCTTCTCTGCAGCATAGCCTGCCCTAAAGCCTCCACCTCCTCCCCAGTGGGCAGCCCTGACTCTTCATGATTAAAGCCTGATCCCACAGGGATTCCATCTAAAGGTCCAGGAGCATCATCAGGACCCTGGTTGAACGCAGACAAGGCCTCTGTTGGGTCCCGGAAGAAGTTACTTTTACGAGAGTCCAAAGCACTATGGTCCTGAGGGTACATGCTCTGCAGACCCCGATCTATATCCACGGCAGAGTCCATTCTGGAGAGAAAGTAACAAATCAACACTGCTTCTTTTCTATAAAAATCACAACAGTATGTGCTCTTACCGTGGCTCCTTGGTGTCATCACGTCCCTTTGGAGACGTTAATGAAGGCAGAGGCTCTGGTTGGGGGTAAGGGTCAGTCCCCCACACTATTCTAGAGTCTGAAGGCAAACCATGTTCACGCATTGGTCGGGACAAATGGTCAAACGAGTCAGAGCTTGAGCTGGAGTTGTCCCCAGGATCTCTACGGACGATCTGTTTTGGGGCCATCCTCCCTATGAGGTCAGAAAACATTTTTGTAATCAAAGCTACATCATAACACAACATATCAATACCATCTTAGTACCTGGGTGAATGTTGGTTGGCATGTCCATTGGAGGCCGTCCAGACATCAGCCGAGGGTCCATATATGACTGCATCATTAACCAACGAGGGTCAAAGCCCATAGAGGCCAGGTGCTGATGGTGAGGACCTATAGGCTGATACATTGAGCGGTGCTGTTGCTGCTGCTGTGAGGGGACTGCAGCACTAGAGGGAGACACTGATCCCCCACTCTGCTGCTGCTGCTGCCACTGCTGCTGCTTCATCTGCTCCTAACAAAACATTTACATGGCATTGTAAGTGATACAGTTTAATGCATATTATTTGTCTCCATTTTACTTTTTGTCTTTAGGAAGCAAACTTTGATAGCATACAAAACTGTAATTTAATGAACATCTTCAGATTATATTTACCTGTTGTCTAAGGAAGCGCGGTGGCAAGGATTTCTGAAATTGTTTGGAGTAGCCTGACGTTAGAGATGGCCTCATTGCAGCTGCAGCTTCTCCCTCCAGCTGTGGGGGTGCCACTGAGACTTCATCTGCACAAGGAGGGTCCATGTGAGGAAGAGACAGAGGAGGGTCATCCGCTATCAGACATAAAAGAAAAAAAAAATCCAGCTAAATAAAAAGTTAACAACATGTTAATGCCACATTAAACAAAGAATTCTGGGGTGTTTACCTCTACTGTCATCAATACTGAAATAGTCTTGTATAGGCCCCGTTGTCCTGTCTGCTGGCATCTCATCCACAATTGGGTCAACTTCAGTTTGAACATTCTCATCCTCATTCTGGGGCTCTACAGCTGCAGATCTTTGGACTGGAGAGGCAGCCTGTCGGACCAAGTGATCCTCCTCTGCATTTGGGTCTACCCTGAGCTCAGGTTCAGTCCTCTCACGCTCCACTCTCTCGGGTGCAGACGGTTGCACTGGGGTCTGTGATTGTGAAGTTGGAATGGCAGGGGTAGCATTAGATACAGCAGATGATAAACTGTCCTCAAATGAGACTCCAGTGTCATCACTGGAGCAAAGTGCAGCTTTGCCATCAGACTGACGCTGCTTCTCATTAAGGCGCTTCAATTTTTCAGCACAAGCAGCGAGCCGCTGCTCTTCCATGCGTCTTTCCTCTTCTTCTCTCCTGCGCCGTGCTCGTTCCACGGCTTCAGAAACCTCTGGCTTTTTCCGTTTCTGACGCCAGGCCTCAGAGTCTTCATCAGGAGCTGCTGTAGTCCCTGTTTTGTTTGTACGGAGAGGTGCTCCTCCGACTGAGCGACCACTCCCCTGGAGGAGAAACACCAAGCTACATTCCGTGATCACTTTTTACTTAAGCTGTTGAGACTCATGGTCTAAGCCTAGTTACACAATTAAAAAGATCAAAGTAAGAAGAGGTCATTTGTCTTACCTGGTATTCCTGTGGAGCTCCTGATTTATTGAATGAAGCCACATTGCTAGGAGAGGGCGCTCTGGGATCCCCAGCATCAGTACAGGAGCCTTTACCGCCAGCACGTCCATCAGAAATGTCCTTCCAGCCCTCCTGTGAGTCTAGAGGCCGTGACCTTAGACGCTCCACTTTCCCCATCCACTCCCTAAAAAAAAAAATCACATTTGTCACTACAATCTGATGTTTCAGAGCAGATGAACGTGTAATACAACAGACCAGTTTTCGCCTTTGTCCTTAGATTGGTTTTCATCATCGTCACTAAAGTTTAGCTTCTCTGTATAGTCTACTTCCATTTGAGCACCTATAAACCAGAAAAGTAAAAGTAAAATGAGATGCCGACTTCGAGTTCAAGCAATTATCACTTCTTCAGACAGTGACCTGCCCAGCCTTCATCAGCATCAGTGTCCAAGTTGTCCAGCTCCTTCAGTTCGGTAGCACTGATAATAGAAGGCCGGTCTGGGTCTTGAAGCCAGGACTGAGGAGGCGGCGGCTGGGCTCGCCCCGAACGCGGTCCCCTGAAAGTTGATTTGTTAACATGATCACAAATTCAACACACGAAAGTTAAGTGTTGTTATTGTAATTTACTTTGAGCCATCTTGAGGTGCATTGAATCTGAAATTTCCTTGTGCAGTTCCAAAAGACATCTGAGGAGGGTAGGCCTGGAACATCTGACACACAAAAGTAATGAGAGTAAAATATTAACAGTGAACCTGTGCTTTAGTCTTAAGACTTACATAAGGTGGCATCATGTTTCTGAAAGCAGGGTCAAAGTGCGTTGGCATCCCAGAGGGAGGAGGCTGTCCCCCATTGAGTTTAGGCTGAGGAGGGCCTGGGGGTGGTCCTCGGTCCCTTTTATCTGATGACACATTTCGAGTGGGCTCGTCAGCTTCCACAGGAGGTGTTGAAGAACCTTGGCCCGAACTACCCTCCTCTGGAGGCCTGCTGTCCATCTCAGAGGGGCTAGGGGCAGTGTTCAGATTTCTCCCTCCGCCCTCACGCCAACTACCAACATCTACAAAACAAGAACTATTAAATTCTGTTTGTGATAACGTCTCTCTTCCACACAAAAAACGGTCCATACTTTGAGGTCTGAGGCTGGGTCCAGGTCCATAGGGCTCTTCCTCTGAACCGTCTCCTTTCTCAGAGTCTCCAGCAGCCTGTAAGCTTGGAAACTCCTGGTGAAAATGGCTGCTCACGCGTGGAACTCCTGCATTAAAGTAAACTACATTTAAAACACCACAATTTGCTACAACATTATATAAGCGCGGCATGCACCTATGTCAGTTAATGTACCGTCTAGACTCTGCTTGCTATTAGCCCAAGACCGACTCCCCCCAGTTGAAACCTCTTGCACTACTGGCTTGTTCTGAGGTGGAGGAGTTTCCTGTTGTCTGTGAAAAAATAAAAAACAATGGAGTAAAATACTAGTGGGCCCCATTTAATGCCTCAATGTGAATGATTGTAAAAGTGCAGATAGTTTTACCTTTCTTCCCCTGTCTCAGTTCGTGATGCCCAGCCGCTGCCGTCCTTGGGAACGATGTTGACGTTGGGGTCGTTTCCCTTGTTCTCAGCCTTCAGGCTGGGCAGATTGGCTGGCGGGGGCATGCGCCGGCTGATAGCAACTTTGCCCAAACTCTGGAGCCCATGTCTGGCAGCAACTAAGACCAAAAGAAAAAAGCTTTACAAATGCACCCATAAACATATTTCAATATGTGTCAAATAGAGCTGTTTTAAGACTTTGGCTGTAATTTTAATCCAGTGAATGATTACCTACATTCAGACACCTACTTTTCTCTACTGAGCAATGACAATTGGATTGAGCTCATACAGGCAGGTCTACTTTGTAAATTATTGTGATTAACCGGGAACAATTTGACTTTTCTGCAGTGTTAAGATCACATAGTAAAATGCATGATCGATTTCACACCTCTACTTCATCGTTTGAACTTACCAGCAGTTTTCTGGGTTTCCAGAGATTTCCCTTTATAGGTGTTGAAGAGGCTAAGGGTCGCATACTTGGTTTTGCCATCCTTTGCCTTGGTGCTCTGCCCTGACTTCTCTGACATTTCGCTGGAAACTCATTGAGTCTGGTCCTTTGGCCGCGCCCCCAGAACCAGCCTCCTTTGTGACCCGGCAAATAAACAGAAAAAGCCCAACATTCATATTAGTTACACAAAATGCAATTCAAATACTGCCAGAAACATCTTTAACACATCACAAGTCAGCGATAAGAATGTAGCATTTGTTAGCTGAAAGCATGCTGAAAGCATGTTTTAGGAAGTTCAAAGCAACAGCAACTAATGGTTTTACATGATATCCTTATTAGGGCTGTACTCAAAATATTGATGCGACGATATATAGTCACAGACTTCTTAGCAATATGTGTATCAATTACAGAGAGGCTTATTGTGATACTAAAGGCAACTTATTCAAAGGATAATTGTGTTCTGATATTAAGAGCATTGCGGATATACAATTCACAATCAAAATATTGATGCAGTTAAATTCAGCACCAGATTTATGGGATAGCCAGGTATCAGGACATGTATTGTATCAACGCCAGACTGTCAGATATTTATCGTATCATGGACCCTGTATACCTTGTGAGGTACTTGGCAATACACAGCCCTAACCCCTTATGTAGTCAAACTTCAAAATCAAACTTCAAAAGCAATTGGGGTAATGCTCAGCAAAGTTTTCATCCAAAACAAAAATGGAACATGTGCAACTACAGTTGAGTAGCACACCACTGTGCCATCAAACTTTTTTTTTTCTTTCAACACAGGCATCAGTTACAATAGTTAAACCACAAATATGTGAAAAACTACTAAACAATCATGAGTGACTTTATTTACATTTTATTTACAAACATCTTACAAATCATTGTGAATCAGGCACCTGTATCATAAGTGGGGATCCTTACTCCACTGAGACATCAGAAACATACAAAAACTAATGAATGAAGGTGCAAAATAGAGTGTGTATCCTTTACATCACACAGAAATAAGGGGCCTGTCTCCAGTTGCACAGCTGGTCATTGCAAAACCAGACGGATGCAGAGACTTGACAGTTGATCAAGTATTGATCTTTGAGTGTGTCAATGAGAGGTGCCAGATGTGGCTTAAATCTCAGCTAATGAAATAGCCTGACCTCAGTCATCACCTTCTACGCACCTACAAATGTATGACAATTCTTTTCAGTCTATTATGAATGTAAAGAAACATCAAACATTCTATGGTCTATAAGACGTTTGTTAATGCTAAGAATAAAACAATAGGCTATATTGCTACACCCATATTACGGACAAATGCGAGATGGTTTCATGAAGAGCACAAAACGTGACTTCACATGCAACGTTTTCATAGTATGGGTGATGTTTGCAGACACTGAAACAGCAACAGCATCCAAACATCTCCAAACCATATAACTATATAATACAAGTAGATTTTAAGCTACTTCACGTACATGAGGGGGCCTTAGAAGAGGCTGCCAGACGGCAGTAAATGAACTAAAATTAAGAGTCCGCAGGCCATCCCACTGCATGAATCAGACCCGGTGGGCTGGGGCTGGGTGGCTCATACCGGCAGCTGTACAGGCCCCGTCAGGTCCGGAACTGTCCCAGACTGGACACAAAGCCCCCCAAACACTAGGATATACTACAAGGCCATTCAGCAGCTCTGTCATTGACAGTATGTGTAAGAAATAGAGCACGGTATGTGAGAATAAAGGCCAGCAGCCTGGACCCTTGAGCTAACTCAGTTTCGTTTCTGTGCAGTCGCCATCACATCACTCTCAGCCAGTCAGTGGTCAGAGCATGCTAAGCAGCTAACGCTGCAGGGACACAACACCTGCAACAGTGAACAAGTCCAATCTCGTGGCCGTGCATACTCACCTGCCACCGCCGGAGCTCTCTGTGTGTCTGTGCCGGGTCTGCGGTCTGATTTCAGTCCGATATGGGCCTGATTAGCACAGAACCAGTGTCTGCCCGGCGGATTACAAAAAGCTTGCTAGCCCGCTGTGCTAACCCAGTTCGGCTAGCGATAGTTAGCCACTTAACTCGCTAACAGTAAACTACTATTAACATGCACAGGTCCTCTTTTAAGTTGTGCAAAGGTAGAAGCAGACTGTTCCTCTTCGCCTAGTAGGCTCTCTGCGGGGGCCGGTCTGCGGTCCTCCCGTGGGTCAGTGTGTCTCCGTTATCTCGTGCCAGACCGTTTTAGTTCAGTGAGGCCCCGCTCGCGCCGCGGCCTGTCGCACAATCAAAGATGGAGACTTTGTTGCCAGATATGTCCCACTGTCTTCCTCTAACAGCATCCAGCCCAAGAGAAGTCCCGGATTAGCAGCGGGACTGCCCCTTACGTTTATTTCAGAAGAATACTCTACTAACTGAACACTAGACGCTATTTCCAAATAACGAGTGAGCATGTTGCTTAATAAGTGAACAAAAATGCGATTTTAGATAAAGGTGTACTATCCTGGTGACGTGCACTATTTTGGCGGGGGATTCGCCACCTGTAAAGTCAATCTATCTTACAATTATTCATGAGTGTTTTATTGCGCAAACATATCTGGAAACAGTTGTATTGTTTGAGTGGGGTCGCCTCTCCACAGATGTGACCAGGTGACATACATCTAAGTCGCTAGGCTATAATGCAATAGGCAAAGCTATAACACCTGGCAGCCCTCATTGGGGACACTAACATAGGCCATGAGCCTTTAGCCCAGCTTTTAACTTATTCAAATGATTCCAGTGACAGAATTTACTAGTTTAGAACCAATACAAACTATTTGAGGCACACTACAAAATCTTCCTGAGGGAGGCGCTGTAGCAAAACTGTGACCACACAATCTGTAATTCTCGTTCAGGACAGTAGGTAGGCTATATTACCACACTGTACACTGTAAATCTGGCAACCCTCATGATAAACAAGATGTGTGAACCATTCTTGTTCCGGGGTCCACCGGCTTCCACTTCCAACGCGTGTGAGGCTCCTGAAGTCCAACCTGTAGCAGTGCTTCGAGTTCATGAATCTTGACACATAAACCTAAGTGATAACTGCCATAGCCGTGTATAGACCCCTTGTCCTAATTGTTCTCACTTTTTAAAAAGTCGTTCTGAATTAAATTTAAAGTCAGTAACCTACATCCAAATGATACAACACTCCATCGGCATTGACTTAAGTTAAATTAATACAACTCGCGGGTTACTGTTGACCAAGATGGCTACATTTCTTGGAAGACAAGTTCAAATGTCTGAGGCAGTAAAAAATAACAGTTTTGTTCAATTGAGTGTTTATTTCTAACCAGGCTTAATTGATAAATCCATATTTACTGTAGTTTTACAAACTAAATCACATCTGCTAATAACCAACAGCACATATGCACCAATACTGGATATATTGTAGCCCAAGTTTGGTAATCAGATATCAGGATGCATATCTAAACTGTAGAATAAAAATCAGTAGTCTATATACCCCATGTAAAATTGGCATGCATCAATCTCAAGTATTTTATTTTCTGATTAATAAACATTTTATCTTGTCAGACAGTGCACTGGGATCCTGCAGTAGAGGTAATATACTGTTCCAGTTAACATACACAGCCCATCCCAAACCAACTGTCAAAATGAGGGGCCACCATGCCCTCTGTGATTTGGGGTCAGGATCAGTGCACAGCCGGGTCTGCATGGGCTGAGCAACCCTATCCATTTGGGTCAGGATAGCCTGCCGTGCCCCTGCCCATTTCCCTGGTCCCCTCAGGCGGTACTGGTACGGAGAGACAGGACCAAACAATACTTTGGACCAGAGCCTGGGATCGGTCACCAACAACTTTAAGAAGTTTGGGTATGCACCAAACTGCTTTGCAATTTCATCCATGTAATCGACGTAATCAACCTGGATGGTGTGCCGCTGACTGGCAACATACCTGCAAAATACATTTACCACAAGATGTTATCACAACCTCAAGTCAACCACATGTCTTTATTGATTTTGTGTATTCTATAAAGAATAAAGCATCTGTGTGATATAAATTAAGATAATTGTGAAACAGTTAACAGAAAAACATACAAATAAAAAAGATAAGCTATATTTAAAATATATTTGAATTTTTTTTTTTTTACTAGCCAAAGTGTAGAATGGTTTAATGTGTGTTCTAACAAACTGCAATCTTCTAGCTGTGGGGGCGAGAGTGCTTGCAAGTACCTCTTGGCGGTACTTGAAGTGAAAGCCTATGGACCTTTTTTTTCTAAACTTAAAAGCGTACACTTTAAAAGGAAGCAAAAAATCTCTTTTTATATTTTGTATTGTTGTGTTATGTTGTTTTGTTTTGTTTTTCTTTACCTTTTAGCCATTGCCTCCTCCTTGCATGTGATGTCTCTTTGCATGACAGAAGTTGAAGGCAGCTTCACGAGACCTGAAGCATAATTCAACCGTTGGTACATGTCACAGTTGGCAACAATTCAAATAAATAACATTTAGTCACCTTTGAAAACCCGTGTGGCCCATCTGGCCTGCATCTCAGAGATGGGCATGATGGCACCCAGTGGCTGCACTAGTCCAATGATGGCCAGTGTAGGTCTGTCCAACTCCGGTGGAAACACATACTTGAACAGAGACGCTTTATTATTGGACACTGACACAACTTGGGATGCAAGGAATGGATAGGAGAACTTATATCCTGTAGCAAAAACCTAGAAAAATAAGATTTGTTTGTGTGATGAAACTATTAATTTTAAGATGACTTCAGAATAAACAGATGGTGATATAAAGCATCAAAGTGTAACTACCACAAGATCAATATTTTCCACCACACTTCCATCCTCAAACTCAACACTGCCACCGTGAAACCTGCGTATGTTGGGTTTGACCTGGACTGTTCCAGAGAGAATACGATTGGGCAGGTCATCATTCACCGTGGGATGTTGACTGAACAGTCTGAAATAGGTATTAAAGCCTAAGCATTTCACAGTAAAAGTCATTTCATTTTGTTAAGTATGTGCATCAAAAACATCTCATCTGAGGCTATGCTAATATAAATGAGGAAGAAGAGGTTTCCACCTGTGTTTGGGTTTGAGGTTGTACAGACTATGGTTGAATCTTTGGTTCAGCTGGTTTTCGGCCAGAGTGCAGAATAATCCAAAAGGGAGCATGATCCTGATAAAACGTAGGATTCTGTTGTAAAAACAAATCTAGAGGCATGCCATAGTTTCCGACTCGATTTATAATCCAAGATCCTCTCCGAGTGCTCAAGTAAACCTGTTTAGACAGAGAATACACTTTTAAATATGTATTTGAACTTTTAAATTACTGCACAATATTCAGTTGTGTTTGGTATCTGTTGGCAACAGCTTTGTAGACATTTTTGGTCCAAATTAAGACAAGATAAAATTCCTATATTTGAACAATGCCCTTGTAGCTTGCATATTGCTATAGACAACTAGGCCAACACTAATGTGTACCTGCTTTGCAAATCGGCTCAACTCCACAGCAATGTCTCCTCCAGAGTTTCCTATTCCAATCACTACAGCCCTCTTATCCCTCCATTTCTCAGGGGTCTTGTAGTCTCGGCTGTGAAAATACTTCCCAGTAAATGTATCAATCCCTGAAAAATAAAATATTGGCAATGAGACACTGATGTTACAAGGGGATCAAGGTTACCTTTGGTGGTATATGGCTTTCTTTCCGGTCATGTTCTAGTTCAGCATCTATTCATTGCTCAGCTCTAGGTTTAGAGCTGGTTTAATCCTGCTTTAGTTTGAGTTTAGCATGTTCAAACCAAGTCCAGCCTAAGTTTAGTTTTGCCCCAATGCCCCCAATGATTGAAATCCTACTTCTGTTCTGATGAGTAACTGTGTTTTCTCTATTTTATCTGTAGTGTATCTGCACAGAGTATTTATGGGTATGATGAGAATTAATCATTTATCAGTAATACTTGCACAACGGCAATACAGAAGTGATTGAGAAAATGCTGTTTCTGTCAGCGCAGGATATTAGGATAGCAGACTTCAGTCTACAAAATTATCTCCTAAAATGCCATTAACTTACCCTTTTAATCAAACTATATTATCTATATTCTGATATGTTTTTACACTGCTCCCCAAACAAATGACAAATGGGCAAACAAACTGATAACTTGATTTTATAGCAGAGCTGTACCTGGGAAGTCATGAAGAGGCAAATTGGGCTGGCAGTGGTGTCCAATGCAGATCATCACAGCATCAAAAATGTGTCTCTCCTTTTTGCCCTCTTTGTTTTCAGTCTCTACCTCCCATTGGCCTGAGCGAGAGAAGTCCGACCGCTGTTTTATGTGCAACACTTTGGTCTAAATAAAGAAAAGATGGGCTACATTAAATGCATTAGACATTTTGAGTTACTTTTTTACTAAATGTGGCAATTAAATAAAGATATGTGCAAAACCTGGAGGCGGATGTATTTGAGGAGGTTGAAGTGGTTGGCATATGACCGGAAGTAGTCCATTATTAAAGAGTTGTGCATGAAGTTGGGATAGTGCCCAGGAATGGGAAAGTCACTGAAACACATCATCTCTTTGGATGTGTTGATGATAACAGAGTGGTAGATGCTTGCCCTGTCCGGCTCTGGGCTCTCCTGCAACACAGTAAATCAGAATAATGCATTAGCCTTTTACTAGGTATACACAGCTGTCCTGGAGTAGAATGCCAGATGTGCAGCTGCCAACCAATCACCAAAGAAAGTTGTGAGTGAATGAAATGTGAGTTGTGAAGCCCAAAGACACAATGGCAGTATGCATTGCTCAGTCACATGTAGTTCAAAAGATGCATGCACGGTCAAAATCTAATGAGGAACTCACCTTGTACCTCCACAGTCCCCCGACGTCATCACTGCTCTCAAAGCACACCGGCTCCAGTCCCTCGTCCAGGCAGCACTTGATGGAGGCCAGACCCGAGGACCCCGCTCCAACGATGGCCACGCGACGCGTCATCTTCACTTTCCCCGCGTCTACTGCTTTTGCAACAGGACACAACAAGAACACAGGAGCGAACGCGACTTTTACTCTACATGACTGCATAAGAGTGACGTAACGAAAAGAGGGGGCGTTTTTTTTTTTTTAAGTTATGCGCTTTAGAGACAAGTTTACAGATGATAAAAGTACGCATGCAGCTGTGCAGAAGGCCTTTTGCAAACGATAACTTGAGTGAAAAAGGCTGTGTCCGCCCAAGAGAGTCCTTTCCGCGGACAAAAGTCAACTGTTGAGTCGGATAGGTTATAGGACACACTGCACAAGACTACACATTCAAACACATTTATGCACGTATTCACTGCCTTTCAGAAAACTTACCCCGTGAGGTCTCCCACAGTGGCGCAAAACAGAACTGTGTGCAAACTGCAGCAGGATAATAGCGATGGGCGGAGACGGTGTACGTGCAGAGGAATAGCCTGGATTGACCCTTGAGTCCACGGAAGGGAACACAGGAAAAGCAAACAGTATTTTGATTGAACACCAGGCCAGACACTGTTAAACACCCAGCTATCAGCTATCATGGTAAACCTGGAACCAATAAAAAAAAAAAAAAAAAAAAACAACAACTGTGAACTGCCCAATCGTGTTGTAATAGGACTATTGCAAAATATGAACTTTGGTCATCTTAGTCATGGAATTATGCTCCTTATTAGACTCAAAAGTCAAACTAGTGTCTTGCTGATTGCTCTAAAGTATTGTCTACATACCAAAAGCCTTTATTTCATTGCTGTCTGCTCATTTAAGCGTTTAATATTTTTTGTAGTGGAAAAGTGTCCAAAAATAAACCCGAGAGAATATGTTTTGTTGTTGATGCAGTGTATTAAGCAACAGGTTTAGTTACAACAACTTAATAACATTTAGACTTCATAAAAGGCATCAAAACAGTGTGAAAATATTACATCAATGATAGTTTTGACAAAAGTTGTCGTTTGTACAGTATGAAACACAGCAGCACAGTTCCTGACAGTATGACAGAGACTTTTAGTTTAGACTTGGGTTTTCTGTCCGGCTCTGGCACCACTCTGGTTTTAAAGGGCTCATAAACGCGCTCCCATTGGGTGAGGATGGCCTGGCGCGCGCCACTCCACCGCCCGGGCCCACTCAGGCGGTACTGGTAAGGGGTGACGGGGCCAAACAGGACTTGAATAGCTAGGCGAGGGTCAGTGAGGAAGAGCCACAGTAAGTTGGGAAGTGCCCCAACCTCCTTAGCCAAAGAGTCCAAATAAGGAATGTAAACCACCTGAAGAGGGTTAATCTCTGAGCAGCAAAACCTAGAGACAGAGAGCTGCATTAAAACATGTTTATTTGTAGCTCATTTGTAACACTAATGCTTTTCTTCTGCCACATTTAGGTAGGCTGCAGGCAAATACCACAGACAGGGTTGGATCAAGTTGAGGGGGTCTGTCACCTGATTGTCTCAAACAATTTGCTGGGAATTTTCAGTGTTATCTAGTAAATCTATTATTTATTCAATTTCAGATTTTATTCCTGTGGTAGAAATTTTATTATTGTGTGATGTTTTTCCATTGGCAAGATCAACTGCAAGAAGTGTTAAAAGTCACATTAGTCTTTGTCAAATTCTTTAGTTTTAGTCTCACAGGAAGTCTACAGGTAACCAAAAATACTTCGTTTGGTGGAGTCACTTTATTGTTCCCATGGAATTGTATGGCCTTTTGTGGAGCATTCCAGATAAAACAACATCTCCATGGAAAAAGACGAAGAAGAAAAAGAAGAAGTATCAGACTCTCTACCTAAAACCTAGCCTACATAGGGCCCCTTTAACAAAGATGATAATTTTGCCTACCACTGGTGCATGATTTCTGTTGTGTTCTCTATTTCTCTATTCATTGTTTCTTCTGAAGGTAGCTTTATGATGCCTGTAAAAGATATAAAAATAAAGGTCATGGCATGTTTTGGCACTCTACAGAGCCACACACCCACACACACACACACACACACACACACACACACACACACACACACACACCCACACACACACACACACAGTTTATTTGATCTACCTTTGAAGACCCTTGTAGCCCAGCGGCCCTGCATCTCAGCCATGGGATTGACCGCTCCTAATGCATTTATGAAGCCGACCACAGCCAGAGTGGGATGGGCAAGTGATGGGGGCATGACGTGTCTGTAGAGACGCAGTCTGTAGCCACTTTTATTCTGCAACTCTGGAGGCAGGAAGGGAAAGCTGTAGTCGTACCCAGTGGCAAAGATCACCACATCCACCTAGAAGCACACAACATATACTGTAAAGACTCTCACGCAATTACATGTCAGATGTGACCTGGGACTAACTGAACTGACATAGACGACCTGCTATTCTGTGACACAACCAATCACATTGTGATGGAAATTTAAGTATATTCATGTTCTGTGTAAATGCAGAGACCCAGACCAGACATTAACATGTGTGAAGGCTCTGTCCCATCCTCTACAAAAATCTTTGTGGTCTTTGTCTGTCCTCAGGTATAAAAGTTAATTATTTTATGTGTGCAAAACAAAAGTCACTCTGCTTTGAAATGTATGTGGCTTTGTCATTCTGGTATAAATACTCAAAGCTCAGATGTTTGGGGGATGGAGATGCTTTATGGGAGACTAGGGGAGGCTTGCCGGAAGGCTGCCGGCGTGGCCAAGGCAGGCCTGGGCCCTGTCCTGTCCATATCTGCTGTAACAAAGAATAAAACTTTTTTGCATTGCATAACTCACCAGGCTTCACAAATTGATTATTATTCATCAAGAGAGATATAGTAATTTTTCCACATTTTTACACAAAACAATCCCCACAAGTTATACCAGAAAACATAAGTAAAATAATTAATTTCAGTTTTAGTCATCAAAAATGTGACACTAATTTAGTTTGATGTCATTGCATCATGGCACACATTGGCTCTGTGAAAACTTGGTTCTAGTTCACCGTTTTTGTTTTTTTTTGTTCATATTAGTTTTTATTATTTAACAAAAATGGATGGGATTTTAGTCGTAGTTTTAGTCATGATGATCACAACCTCCTCAAACTAAAATACCTTGTCGATGACAGTGCCATCATCAAAAACAACACTGGAGCCAGAAAACTCTTTGACATTTGGTTTCATCTGTACTCGTCCTGAAAGGATTCGTGTGGGGAGCTCATCATTCACTACTGGTATCCGTGAAAAAAAACTGCAAACACATTATTATTTGCATTTAATTAGAGATTACATGTATATAGTTGATATACCGTATAAAAATGACTTACTTATGTGTTGGCTGAAGACCATATAAAGTGTGATTAAAGTGCGCATTCAGCATCTTCTCTACATTCTTATTAACCCAGGTTGGAAAAAAAGACCCAAAAAGCTGGTCTATGCGGGAAAAGGTCAAGTCAAGGGGGATCCCCCCTGGTCCCACTCTACTCACAACCCACGCACCACTCCTGCTACTCAGACACACCTGTACACAGGACAAACATTGCAGTACATCTTACATGGTTAAAATTATGAGATAGATGTATATTGGTATACAGTGTTGTTCACAATAATAGCAGTACAATGTGACTAACCAGAATAATCCAAGTTTTTGGTATATTTTTATTGCTATATGGCAAACAAGTTACCAATAGGTGCAGTAGATTCTCAGAAACAAACAAGACCCAGCATTCATGATATGCATGCTCTTAAGGCTGTGCCATCGGGCAACTAGTTCAAAGGGATGTGTTAAGAAAAAAATAACAGTGTGGCATCCAATCAGTGAGGTCATCAATTTTGTGAAAAAAAAAAACAGGTGTCAATCATGTGGCCCCAATTTAAGGATGAAGCCAGCACTTGTTGAACATGTATTTGAGAAAAATGGGTCGTTCCAGACATTGTTCAGAAGAACGGCATACTTTGATTAAAAAGTTGATCGGAGAGGGGAAAACCTATAAAGAGGTGCAAAAAATTACAGGCTGTTCAGCTAAAATGATGCCTTAAAATGGAGAGCAAAACCAGAGAGACGTGGAAGAAAACAAACGACAACCATCAAAATAGATTGAAGAATAATTAGAATGGCAAAGGCTCAGCCAATGATCAGCTCCAGGATGATCAAAGAGTCGGGAGTTACCTGCAAGTGCTGTGACAGAAGAGGATTTGAACAGCTTTATTTTACTATATAGCTTTATACCTCTCTCTAGAAATAGATATTGGCAGAATCCAGTTTGATTACAAACTAGGATAAAGTCATATCTACAAAAATCATTTTAAAGTAAAACAGCTGAGGTTTCAGTTGGTTACCTTTTCCGCAACTCTACTGATGTCCACTGCAATGTCACCCCCAGAATTCCCAATCCCGATCACCACCACTCTTTTTCCCTCCATACTGGTTGCATTCCGGTATTCCCAACTGTGGAAATATTTCCCCTCAAATTTCTCAATACCTAAAATAAACAAAATCACTACAGATCCCATAGCTTTGTTCAAAATTATCAAAACATAAATGCTCATACTTGGGAAGTCCTTCAGTGGAAGATGAGGATGTGTGAAGTGTCCAGTGCAAACAATCACTGCATCAAAAACATGGGTTTCCTTCTGTCCATTTTCTTTCTCTGTGTCCACCTCCCACTGGCCAGTCAATGCAAAATCTGGAGTCTGTGTCACTTTTTGCACTGTGGTCTGACGATGAAAAAGAAAAATTTAAAACAATAATTAATTATTAACAAGAACAAAACCATCTCAAACCTTGAATTGAATGTGCGGCAGGAGTTTGAAGTGGTCGGCATATAGACGGAGGTACCCCAGGACCTCAGAATGGTGCATGTGATTGGGCAGTTTGACTGGAGGAGGGAAGTCACTGTAAGCCATCATCTCTTTGGAGCTGTTAATGACCACGGACTGGTAGATGTTGGCCCTACCCGGTTCAGGCTCCTCCTGGAAATTGACAAAATTATGGGTTTAAAGTTAAGAGCAGTAACATATGCTTATACTACTATAAAAGACCGCAGTACTGTCCAACGAAAACCAAACCTGAAGGATCAGCTTCCTACTGGTGCCCAGAGTCAAAACTATCCATGGGAAGTCCGCATTTCAGTTTTCTGCAGCTAAAAACAGGAACAGTCGTCCTGAAGATGTGAAATAGGCCTCTACCGCTGTCCCGCTCCCCTCTGGGGAGTGTAACCGTTTCAGATGCCTGGCAGCTGACCGCCTGGTGATGGCTGGACCCTAGATGCCCTCCTGACCGCCCGGTGATGGCTGGACTCTAAATCTTCTTGCCTGAATAGACGGCTCGTTGAGTGGGCTCTGGCCCTACAGACTTGAACTGGATGCGCCTTAGTACACATCTAAAGCCTGTCTGTCCATGGGAGTGGATCTCTCCTTCACTGTGGTTCTCCTCAAGGTTTCTCCTTTTCCCACTGGGTTTTTGGAGTTTTTCCTTGCCGAGAAGGAGGGTCTAAGGACAGGGGATGTTCTGGGACAGTTATTCTTTGCTTGTTTTTTCGTTGATTAATCTGCTTGTCTGTTTCTGTTTCATTGTTGATTTTCTAATTCTGTTGGTTAATCAACTCTCATGTTCAGCCCTAAGAGGCGACTGCTGTCGTGATTTTGGGCTTTACAAAAATAAATTGAATTTAATTGAATTGAATACTTTGACAATATTTAAATCCAGGCTCAAAACTTTCCTGTTCAGCTATGTATATAACTGAAGGATTTGATCTGCACTCATTATCATTTCATTGCAATTTCTTCTGTATCTCTTTGTATAGTGATCTCTCTTATTCTCTGAAAAGCACTTAAATTTTTATTACTTAGTAATACTACCTGAACTGTCCCAACTATGATTTCTCATGTGAGTATTAACCAATTCTGCCGGTGAGTTGACATGCTGCCCCAGTAACAAGCCAGACTTCTGGAGATCATCAGCACAGGAAAGCCCAAGTTTACAACCCCTACAAAAGGATAAGAATGAACAGGACGCTTTTGCTCCTATCTTTACGACCCTCAAAACTGCGTTATCTCAAAGGCCCAAGTTTGTGACACTTATTAACTTTTCTAAAATCATCGACCCTCACAACAGGACTCTAGCTTCAAAGGACACTAAGCCACAGGTGTCATCCGGGTGGGGGTAGAGCGAGAGCGAGAGAAATCCCAACTAATATGAATATGACCATAGGATTTTGATATCCCAACTGAAACTGACTTTTCTCGAACTCCTAACATGGGGATTAAGAAGGTACACTGACAGACTACTTAAAGGGTGTGGACCTGTACACTTACAATTCGTACTTCTGAACTGAAACATAAACTTAAACAAGGAGATAGCTCACCTTATATCTCCAGAGCCCCCCAATGTCATAGCTGCTCTCAAAACAGGTGGGCTGCAGACCCTCTTCCAAACAGGTTTTGATACAGCTCAGACCAGAGAGGCCAGCGCCGATCACAGCTACACTCCGAACCATGCTGGAACAAGACTTTAAGAGGACAATGCAGCTCCTCAATATCTCCAAAGTAAACGTATTTTTATGCTGATTTTATCGGTGACATTGATGTGTTTTGTTAGTTTCAAATAAACCACCAATGTATTGACGAACACAAGAGTAATTAGGTTAGTATATCAAATAAAATGCATCAAAATAAATTATTATTTTAATAGGGCCCTTAGATTTTTTCATTTATCCCTTTTTGTTAAGAATCTGATAAAAGGGAGTGGTGAAGCTTGGGCATATAAAACATAAAGGGAAAGCTGCAACTTATTTTCAGTCAAATCAGTAAATCAAAAGTTTGTACTGCAAACCCCCAAGTGATAAAACATAATATTTATTGGAACCTTTACAGGAATTCTGCCTGAAATCCCCAAATCTCATTTTAGTGACTGATTTAGACAGCTTTGAAAAGGGATTTGTTAAGACCCCACAGATGCTCAATCAACTGTCAGAACATCCCTGCAGCATCAGCTTTTACTTATACTTTTTATATTTACTTTAATTGTATTTATTTATCCACAAAAAAACGTTTAAATTCCGATTTTCCTCCTCTGTGTATAGCTTGTTACCACTTATAACTAGAGCAGATCAGACAGCAGAGCCCAAAACTACAGTCTCGGCTTCACTAAATCCAGCCATTTGTTTGTACTCAAAAGGGTTATAAGTGAACGGTGAATATAAACTGCATTAACACACCCACCACTACCATTGATACTAAAATTACCTCTGTAAAACAAATGTGAAAAATTACACTCAGAACATGGGCTAGTTTTTTGTGCATGCACTTCCTATGGCGTCCTAATGATGAACTTAAATGAACTTATCTCTCCACACTCTCATCACCCAGATTTATAAAGTCTACTCACCGATACCTCTGTGCCCCTTGTCCTAGATCAGATACACCCCTGAAGTGAGCAGAACAGACAAAAGATAGTTCACTAAATAGAATGTCCCATGTCAGTGAACTCACTGTTCAGGTTTAATGACTACCAGGTGTAAGAAAGAGAGGCTCAGCACGCATAGGAGGAGCCTCTGGGCCATAGTTCATTCCAAAGCAGACTGGTTTATGTAAATGTTAGGAGATGGCTGATTGTGAAAGAAAAAAACAACAGTTGAATTGTAGGAGTTCACTAACCATGACGAGTCCATGTCCCTTAGATAAATATCATTTATGTATTATATAAATGTTCCATTTCAATGTTTAATCCTGGCATGTCATGATCATTACTTTAGACTAAGAACTAAGTAACAGGCCATTTAGAGTCACACATAGCTGACCACACCTATGCACGGATCAAAGACAAATGTAGGCTGCAGCAGATATTTTGCTACTCTAGATAAAAAACAAATGTAATCGTTTGAAAGAGATATTTAGACTGCTACAAACGCACAAGCCCTGTTTCCAATAAAACTTTACATATTTTCCATTTAAATGTATGGGCTCTTGGGGGCCCTCTGGTGGCCTCGGGGCCCTAAGCAGCTGCTTAGTCCGCTTATAGGCTGGGCTGGCCCTGGACACCAGTAAAAGTGCCCTTAGGATGTCTCATGACAAATGGATAACACAGAGACAGCAGACAATCGTTCATATTTAATATGGGGGCATCCGGGACAGGGCACGTTTAGTATTTTGGCTTTTTTGTGTCAGAAAAAAATACAGTTTGCTTTAAGATAGAGGTTATTGCAATGTTTCAAATAACAATACAACATCCATAAGCCTAAAAGATTTAATGGAGATGGGGAATAGGAAAAATGACTTGCTGATTTTTCATTGGATAGTGCTTGTTTAAACCATTTGACTTTACAAAAAACATGAAAAAAATTGTAAACACTGAGAACAGACATGCCATTTTATTATGTCTCTTTTTGTATACATCAAAAATCCCATGAATATGGAAGCTAAACTAAACTATTCCATTTGTTAAAATATTCTATTTAAACCATAGCAAGGTATTGTCTCTAATGCCGTTATGCACAAAAGCAGCCATCAGGACACTACCTCCCAATGCTAGTAGCCAGATTGACCATGCACAGGCCCTGATGGGCGGATCTGGTATCTCTCTGGTGTTAAAGGGTCGCTCTACACGCTGCCACTGTGAGAGGATAGCCTGGCGAGCCCCTGACCACTGTCCCGGGCCACTCAGGCGAAACTGGTATGGAGTACAGGGACCAAAGAAGACCTCCACCCACAGCACAGGGTCTCTTAGAAGTAGGCCCAAGAAGTGAGGTTTCACCCCAACCTGTTGGGAAAATCAGTCATTGTAGAATTAGACTGTTATTTTTAAAATTCTGTTTTTACAAATCAATAATCTCCTTTTAAGAGAAGCATTGATTTTTGAAGTCACTGGGCCTCATCCACGAACCGTTCTTGCAAACAAATTTGTAGCCCACTTAGATCCTTCTTATGGACATTTTTGACATTCACAAAATGTTTTCTTAACTGAAAATGTTCTTCTGGAACAAATCGTACAGTCAGGAACACTAGTAAGTAACAAAAATTCTACACTTAGAATATTATTACATTGATAATGCAACAAAACATTCTAATTCCTCCATGTTTGTAAGTTATATATTTTCTTAAATTATTTCTTATAAAAATATCACTGTGATCCAATAACATTTATGAGTTATGTAGAGAATGTGGTCTATTTGGTCTAACAAACCATATATATTAGTATACTGTCTGCAGTGAGACCGAGTGCCCCCGCGCACCACACGGCTCTTTATCACGGCTCTTTACCGCGGCTCTTTATCATGGATCTTTATCACGGCTCCGCTACTCGCGGAAAGCGCTGTAAATATGGTGAAATTCTCTGAGTAAGATGGTGACTTAAGTATGTCCTCAGTGCGTGAGTTCATGTTTAATTGCTGCTGAAGCTGTAAAATAGCAGTACTCTGTAGACGCGCTGCACTCGCGCTTTCACATTTCATAATAGGTGTTTCTCAGTTCCCAGGATCCTTTATCCATAGACTACTGTGTATCACTCCTCTGGACTGGGCTCCCTGCTCAGGGAGAGCGCGTGGAACAGACTGCGCCTGTCACGTGACCAGCTCAAAGTTTGAATAAAAATCAATACTTCTACAAAAGAAAACTATTCAGAAGTGTCTTTATGTGTCAATAGTCATTCAAAGACGTGAATAATGAAGAAGGTCAAGTGAATAATGATTCACACCTCAAAGTCCGGACCAAGAACTTACAGTGTTCTTTTATTTTGGTTCGTTCCCCGGACTTTTGCTTTCAAACTACCGCTCTCATATCCGCAATATCGGAATATGCACTTTTCTGCTTAAACAAAGTTTGTGCAAGTTGCAGTGCATTGTGGGAAATTTGCAGGACTCTGAGGTGGCCAAGGATCCGCAGGGGCATTGTACGTAAAGGAGCCAAACGCAGGAGTCGAGCCGGAGAACATGAGGGCTTGGGGGGCTTGGGACACTACTTGTCGGAGCTGTGATGACGTGGAACTGTCCGGAGTGGGTCAGAGGCCGAGGATCCTGGGAACTGGGACACGTCCAAGCGCCGTATTGACCATATAGGCCTATGGAAAATTAGGGGGCGTTTCTTACTAAAAACACATTTAAGTCACTCCTGAGTCTAACTATAGCAGCTGCACCAATATTTAATACACATCAAATTGAGCTGAACTCGATTCACCTTGTCAGCCATGAAATCCAGGTAAGGGATGTAATCCACCTGTTCTGCAGCCTGGAGAGGGCATGGATAACTGGGGAAACACAAAGCATAAAGGCAGGTGTCAGAGATACAGCATCAGATTTGGATATTGTGTTATAATAATTGGGTATGAGCTTTCTCTGTTATAATAAATTGTCAAAAGTCCTCAACAGGAAACAGTTAAGTGTCTGAAACCAGTGTCTTGACAACTTTTTCTCCCAGTCTTAGTGTGACATCATCACTGTAAACTCCAATAATAAACAACAATAATAACAACCTCTACTGTTTTGGTGGTGTCACAAATAACGGGACTCAGTACTTTAATCAGTGGACTCTGTCATACAAGAAATTATGGTAGAATTTTAGAAAATGTGTGTTTTGTTTGTTGTTGTTTTTTTTTTTTTTTTTTTTTTTTTTTTTTTTTTTCCAATTATCCTTACTGTTTTTTTTTATTATTATTATTATTATTATTTAAACTTGTTATTTGACATGTTCACCTTTTCATACTCCTCTTTCTTTCTGTCTCGATAACACTTATCATTTTGTCTTTGGTAGGAAGGTGGTCCAAACCTAGAGAAAGTGTTACAAAACAGTTACATATGGTACATTTCTTTTATAATTTTATTACATTATATTGTTGTTTTGTTTTTACCTTTGAAAACTGCTGTAGCCCAGCGAGCTTGCATCTCCACCACAGGCATAATGGGGCCTTTTGCTTTTAAAAGACCCATAACCACCAGAGTAGGCTGTTGCAAAGACGGAGGAAACACTCTCCTGAATGCAAAAGGGTCTGTTATGTAAACCAAACTTTTTAGTTACATACAGTAGCAGTTAGCTTTATGCTTACTTGTACAAAGTCAGCTCTCCTTTGGGTCCCTGAGACAGAGACTGGGGCAAGAAGGAAAACGTTGAAATATACCCAGTGCAAAAGATCACAATGTCAATTTCCTCCTCTGTATCATTCTCAAATACAACTCTAGACTTGTTAAATCTTTTAACATTTGACTTCATCACCACTTCCCCAAGCAGGATTCGGTAAGGGAGTTCATCATTAACCAGTAGCCTTCTGTCAAAAGCTCTACCAAAAATAAATAAATAAAAAAGTTAAATTCATCATCTCTAGAGGTACATTTATGACTTAAAATATGATATTAACGGTGCATTAATATTTTGGGAGGGATCACCACCTGTTTGTATGGCATTACTCATATCTATCATGCATTATTCAAGTGCAAATGGTTTGATAAAAATGCCTTCCTACATACTTTTCTCACTTTTTTCATTCAGCGCTGTGGATCAAAGCACAAGTATAAGGGATCTAGTTACTCTCTTTGTTTAAATGAAGTTTAAATGAACATTAGTCCAAAGCACCTTTAAGAAGACCTAAACTGAGTCTTGATAATAACTTCTTGTAAAGAGCTCACCTGTGCTTTGGCAATAGCCGGTACAGCCTGTGGTCATATTTCTGGTTCAGTGCTCTCTCTGTGATCCAGTTGAGGAGACGAGAGGGGAGCAGACTTGTTAGAGTGTTGTAAAACCTGCTGATAACAGTCATGTCTAAAGGTAGGCCACTGTTTGACATCCTCCCAATCACCCAGGCCCCTGTACGTGTGCTGAGAAAAGTCTGAAAAAGCCACTCAAAAGATCAGTTCAATATTTGCTGTTAAATGTCTACATAGTATAATAATAAATCAGGCGTAACAATACGATAACCTGCCTTTCATATAGTAACAGAAGAAATTGATGTATGCCTTCTTATTTTCAACAAATGGCCAGAGATAATATGGATATACACATATTGTTGTGTGATGAATTAACTCTATGTTATTCAGGGATGTGCACAGACATTTTGAGGGGCAGGTGCTTGAGCCCCACTTGGGCTCTATCTCTGTATCTTCTTGATGTTATTCCCACCACCAAAAGATAGATGCAATCAGACCAAACAGTTGGCTTTCAGATCTCACTCCTTTATCACGCCTTGTATTGTTTTAACTCCACATATTACATCCTGAGGTGATCCAGCTCATGACGGCCTCCTGGAGGAGGAGAGTGTCACATCCTCACTTTTAAATGTATGTTCTCTGGTTATCACAAACTATATAAACTTGGTGATTTGCCTCATTTTGACTTTAGAGGAGATGCTGTTGGCAACTTGGTTGGACCTATTTCTTGCGAGAAATAAACTCTTCGTCTTTGTTTCAACATTTATCAGAGCCCACAAAAGGAGTCTCTTTCAACATATGTATATACACTACGGGTCAAAGGTTTGGACACATCCTCTCATTCAAAACCTTGTGTTTACTATTTTTTACATTTTAGATACATACAACGGACATGAAATATATGATGCATGATATGTGGAATTATGTAGTGAAAAAACTTAAAAAAAATATATATATATATATATTTTAAATTAAAATCCTCAAAGTAGCCACTCTTGTACTTTGACTGTACTGCAAACCCTTGTCTCAATAAACTTCTTGATGAAATCTTCTGAAATGGTTTTCACTTCACAGATGTGCCTTGTCAGGGTCAAAAAATAGCAAAAGTGCAAACCAGGAATCAAAGTCAAGGGTGACTGTTGTTTAACTTTTTTCAATCTCAAACAACTTTTATTTAGAATTTTTTTTTGGTACATTCCATATGTGTCCATTCATAGTTTTATCTTTAGTGAGAAACTATAATGTGAATAGCCTAAATAGAAAAAAATAAATAACAAAAATAAATGAAAAAGTGTGTCCAAACTTTTGACTGATGGTGTATATTATCCATTTATAGATATTTAAATGAGGACATACAGTATAAGGTAATCCTGTCATCTGTCTGAAGCCATAATGTAAGTAATAAGAATAAGTGAATTTTGACCTCTGCTATTGAATAATAACCATTTAATATCACCTTTTTTGCAACTCTGCTGATCTCTACAGCAATATCACCTCCTGAGTTTCCAATGCCCATCACCAGGACCCTCTTCCCTCTGCACCTCTCTCCATCTTTGTATTCCCAGCTGTGGTAGAGGTGGCCACTGAAGGTCTCAGAACCTGAATGGATCATATCATTCACAATCATGTTTTATGTTTGAAGCAAAGGTGGAAAAACTACTCAAAAATTTTCCTTGTGTAATTAGACTGTTAAAACACAACTTATTACGTAATTCCATAAACACATCAAAAGCCATGTGTATTAGTGGTACAACATCTTTGAGCATACCAGCTTTTCCCACTATGGTACTCTTTTGATTGCTTTTACCTGTAAACTCAGACATGGGCAGATATGGGTGGTTGTAATTTCCCGAGCACACCATCACAGCATCAAAGACATGCTGATCTTCTTCTCCGTGCTGGTTCACTGTCTCCACATCCCACTGACCGCTGACGGAAAAGTCTGGTCTCTGCACTACTCGCTTCACTGTGGTCTTAAAAACAATGTCTTTACCTTTTGTGCAAAATGTATATTTACAGTTTAACATGACATGCAGTTGAAACCAGAAGTTAACATACACTATAAAAAAGACACGCTTTTTTTCTCTCACTGCCTGACATGAAATCAGACTAAACTTTTCCTGTTTTAGGTCTGTTAGGAGTACAAAAATTATTTCTATTTGCTAAATGCCAGAATAATTAGAGAAGGATTTTTTAGACAATTTTTCATTACTTTCTTCAATGTTAGATGTTTATATACAGTAAGATTACTATGCATTTAAACAATCTGGATGTTTAATGACAACATCTGACTTAATCATAGACACTCATTACGTTTTATAGGAAAAAGGGGGAAACTTGCAAGCTTGACAACCCCATCCCAACTGTGAAATACGGGAATGGCCGCATCATGTTGTGGGGTTGTTTTGCTGCAGGGGGGACTAGTGCACTTCACAAAATGGATGGCATCATGAGGAAAGAACATAATTTGGAAATACTGAGGCAACATCTCAATATATTAGCCATAAAGTTAAAGCTTTGGCACAAATAGGCCTTCCAAATGTACAATGACCCGAAGCATACTGCCAAACTGGCTTAAGAATGACAAAGTCAATGTTTTTGAGTGGCCATCACAAAGCCCTGATCTTAGTCCTATTGAATATGCATGTGCAGACCTGAAAAGGCATGTGCGAGCAAGGTGGCCAACAAACTTGGCCACTTGGCCACCAGTTCTGTCAGTTCTGTCAGAAGGAATGGACCAAAATTCTATTGTAACTATTGTGAGAAGCTTGTGGAAGGATATCCAAAGCTTGCAATTTAAAGGAAATGATAACAAATACTAACGAAATGTATGTAAACTTCTGACTTTTAAGAAAGTAATGAAAAAGTGTAAGAAAAAAAAAAAAAAAAAGAAAAAAAGCTTGATGATTTTGGTAATCCTAATGGCCTAAATCAGGGGTCCCCAAACTGCGGCCCGCGGGCCGGATACGGCCCGCCTCCACATTTGGTCCGGCCCCCTGAACAATTCCAGAGAGCATTTTGATTTTTTTCCCATATATGTGTATTTGTATTTGATAATAAAGTTGGACTTTTGCAATAAAATGTTCCTTAGTTATGAACTATTTTCATTATTAACTATTAGTTAGTAACTATTTCATAAACGCATATGTGGTAAGACGCTGTTGAGGCGGTGTGGTCTGGTGCACTATATAAGCGCTTTCTCGTTGCTCCCCCTTTTGCCCACACACATTTCCGGTTCCCTGTGTAGCAGCTCTGTCCTCCATGCCCAGGTAAAGTCCTAATTTGTTACTCTTCATTCATGAAAATATCCAAATTCCTAAATCATCGCTCTTTTAGTGCCGCCGTCTGACTGCAGCTCGGGACCGCGTCACTCGCGCAACACACTGAACTTCACCGCGCGTTCTCATGCTCCTCGTCTTTGGCAACAGGTAATTAAGATGAACTACTCCTGCCCATTCATAAAATTGTCTAAACTAAAGTCCATGTTTCATGTAGCTTCTCTGCTTGGCCGTAACTTTGCACCTTGTGCCAAGTGCGCGTCGCGTGTGCCTCATCGGCAGTGACAGGTAATGCCCCGTGCGGCCTCTTCACTCATAAAATTTCCAAATTCTTACACATCTGTCCCTTGTAGTCCTGGTGCTCGGCTGTACTCGCTGTACCAGGTCCATTACGCATTTCAAACTCCAGAAAGTGAGCTGCGTAAAGCGGACTCCCAGCCATCACACCTGTGGTTGTGTGTCACCTTCATCAGCGGTACGTGCCTCTTTAATTGAGTTACGTTACATTGGGCTGTGGGACTAATGGTTAATCCTCGTTCACTTTAGGTGTCATCAGTGTCAGCAGCGGCACCGGGCACCGCCTCCGCTGCTTTGTTTTTCTGCTTTGCCTTTTTCCTTCCGGGGTTTTGCCTTTTTGTTTTGCTTTGTCTTGTTTTATTTCGCCAGCTCAATTTACAAGTTACGTTGGTCCAGTGTGAGATCGCGTTTAGTGGCGCTGTGCTGGGCTCGGACTGGCGTCTGAGCACCGCGGGCCTGAGCTGCGGACCTGACCTCTGTGCGTCGAGCTGGATTTTTCCCAGTCCGTGGTCTGACAGGCAGTGGGTTTGAGGTGAATGAGGGTCTGGGCAAACTCAGATTTTATCTACTGTAGGTATTGTTAATGAAGTTCAATCACTGTTTCTTTTTAATATGTACAATAAACATGATGAAAATTAAGTGGAACCTGGCTCTCTCATCTTGATAAAGGTTTGGTAAGAGAAAAATAGATTCAGAATGCAGGGCATTTAACCTGAAGTGGACAAACAATTATTTATTGATGATTAGAACCCAGGGAGGGTCATTTGGTTATTATTTATTTCATTAATAGTGTTATTTATTTCCTGACTTTTGTTCTGTGAAGAATCCAGTCGTCACTTTTCTGTTACAAACTGACCCCGGCCCCCCAACAGAGACGCGAAAAGTTATGTGGCCCTCACGGGAAAAAGTTTGGGGACCCCTGGCCTAAATAATGACCTAGAACAGGAAAAGTTTAGTCTGATTTCATGTCAGTGAGGAAAAAAAGAATTCGTCTTCTTAGTGTGTTTTTTCATAATGTATGTAAAACTGTAGTTTTAACAAAACACCATCATGGCATTTACACATCATCATGACATTTAAGTAAAACAATGTATGATGACTTAAGGCACTTATACAAAAGTGCTATACAGTGCTAGTGACAGCAGATGTGTACCTACCTCAAAGTGTATGTATCTAAGCAGGTTGAAGCGCTGAGCATACAGTCTGAAGTACTGCAGGAGGAGCGAGTGGTGCATGTAGTTGGGATAATGGTCGGGCATAGGAAAGTCACTGAAACACATAATTTCTTTGGACGTGTTCACCACCAGAGAGCGGTAGATACTGGACCGCTCGGGTCGTGTGGACTCCTGTGGGAGACACAAAAGATCTACGTTATGTTAGTAGTCTACACATGCACATCAAATATAGCAAGTATTACCACTTACCTTGAAGTTCCACAGTCCTCCGATGTCATCACTGCTCTCAAAGCAGACAGGCTCCAGTCCCTCATCGACACAGGTCTTGATACACACTAAACCCGAGCTGCCCGCTCCGATCACTGCCACCCGCCGGACCATCATGCACCTCCTCAGCAACCAGAACACACAATGTCTGATGTCAGCAAATGTGATATTGGACTAAATATAATTTGAATTGAAATACTTTTACTTTATGCAGAGGGGAGACCACTGTCACACTGTGTTGTCACATTCTCTATTGTATCAGTTATAACACACATAGACAGTTTGGAATAGAAATATTTGCCAACATATTACAACCCAGGCAGCACACTCAAAAAGTATTCATTTATATATAAATCTAACACTAAATCAGATTTTTCATTGAATTCAAGTGACAACACTGAAAAAGTCAGACCTTCTCTAAAAAAGTGGGAAGAGGGGCATGGTTGTGCAGGACAAACAAAAGAGGGTCAGGTGGTCACCCTAAACAAACTATTATCCTGAGACAACATTGCACATTCAGTAACTTTTGCTATCAATGTTTTGTTTTTGTTGTTTTTTTATGTGCTATTATCATAGTCCTACCATCTTTACAAGTTTCAGTATTCTAAATAATAAGCCATACTGTGATGCGAGATGTTTGGACAGACTCTATATATGCTCACAAGACTGTTAAAGTAGTGTGATGAGTAAGTTATAGCATAGGCCTATCAAAAGGAACTGTGACATTTTGATTAGAAATGTCATAAACCTGACCTATCTTTATTCCCAGATATGAGGTAGAGTGTTTAAATCAGATACAGCTTTTACTGATGGCAACTGTAATGGTTATTTATGTCTTAGTTACAGGAACAATGGGCATGGTGTCCTATTTATTTACGTTATAATTTGGTGTTTTGGTTTTCAAGAGGATTATCCAATCAGAGTCTCTCTCTCTTTGATTTAAATCGCCACTGCCTAAATCCTGGCACGTGCAGCCCATCATTAATCAGTGCTAATGCAGCCTCTGCAGCTCAGTGAGTGAACGCTGGAGGTTCTAAGATTTCACATGAGGCTTGGCCTGTCCTTATGCCGAGGACCAGAAAAAACTTGTATGTGTCCTCTACCTGCATGGTGAATTGTGACTGTAGTACCTTCAAAAACAACAACAGTCTACTTGGCTTAGTTGGGATCATCTGTAATAAAGTCAAAGCTCAAGAGCAGCCCCCCACATGGCCAGCTGCGAGTGCTCAGAATGGTGTGCGCGCGTGTTTTGTCATTTTCGGCTTTGCAACAAGTGGTTTAATATCCCCGATAGACTCACCTGAACCAGGAAGAAAGCTCCGCTGCAGGAGTGTGGTTTGAGTGGACTTCACCCCGCGTCTGACTCTATAAATTCATGCCTTGACTGCGCCACGGCACAAGCGTCGTGTGCAGAAAACGTGGCCTCTGACCTGCTGTATAATAATCTGTTGATGAATGACGTATTTGAGGATAATTCAGATCATTCACAGTTGTCACTGAATAAACAATAGACCTAAATAAATACACACATTTCCCTGCTTTTTTATTTTTCTACAGGCTAATATTTCTTCCTGTGAAGGTTTGTTGCTCGAGGGAAACATCTAGTGGCAAACCAGGGGAAATACACATGAAAATATGGAAGTCCATTTGTACCACAAATTGAGTTCAAATTAGAACGTAACGTAAAGTTTAAAATGCAAATACACCTCTTTAACACGGAAATGTCAAGCATTTTGTATAACGGTGTCTTCAGACAACTAGACTATTCGAAGCCCTTTTTCATCCGTTTCTAAAAATAACTAGAGCTTGTTTGCGGATCATCAGACATGATTTAGGCCTATGCATTCTTACTGTGGCTGGTACGCCTCTCCACAAATCTGACCGGTAACTTGGCCTGGTCCCCATTGATAAAAATGAATGCCATACTTTGGGACATTCTAAGAAAAAGGAGCATTTTCATGGAAACAGGCAGAAGGTCAAGCCTATACCGTAAATGCTATAGGCCTATTATCATGTAACAGAGATCTTTAAGATGGACGGATAGAAGGAAAATAATTGGCTATAGCAGTGGTTCCCAAACCTGGGCACTAGAGATCGCAGGGCGTCTCCAGAGCTTTCTCTTGTCAGTGGGTCAGGTCTTCAAAAAAATTTAGCCCATATATGTTAATTTGGATATAAGAACTGAAAAGTCTCACATAAATTATTGAAATATTGGAAACTTATTTATTCATCTGAAATAAATGCTTGTGTTAGGAATCTTTTTATCACTTGATAAATAAAGTGGGGGCACATTCAAATAACTGTTCCCACATGCACTGAACAAATTAAAGTTACAATTTTTGACAAAACTGGAAATACATGTGTTAAAATGCGTTTTAGTTCCATTGATGACCAAAGAGATTAGAGTAATATGCAGTACAGAGTATGTTAAAATGTATGGTAATATAATAAAAGATTGGCCATGATTTTACATTTTTTGCGTACAAAAAATCCACATGCATCAAGGCAAACCACAGCCTATAAAACAAATAAGGCACATTTACTTTCTCTAGCAATAGTTTCAGAAAGTTATTGGGCGGATCTTTGAAATCAGGTTGGGAATGGTGTCTGGATTGCGATTGTGAACGTAATACACAGCAGCTCCACCAGCCGTCACAGCCATGGTCAGCTTCATCAGTCTCCCAAAGTAGGATACGGCTGACTCTTCTTCAACCTGAATAAATAATTTAAGGTTATAAATGACATGATAGTACTAGGTAAGGCTTTGTATTTATTTAGCACACTGGACCTGTCTTGTCTTGAGAGCTTGGTACACACGATCAAACTGGGTGAAGATTGCCCTGCGTGCTCCATTCCACTTCCCCGGTCCTACGAGGCGGTACTGATAGGCAGTGACAGGACCCCATAGGACCTTCTTAAACAGGGGGTAGTCTGTGAAGAAGAGCCACAGTAGACTTGGCCTCGCTCCAATCTCCCCGGCGAGATCATCCATGTAGGAAACGAAATCCACTTGCAATGGGGTCAGCTTGGACACTACGTAACTATGAAGAGAATTATAAAAAAATAATCATTTAAAAGGAGTTGGGGCTGATATATCACTGCAAATGTGTCAGTGGTCTAGTTGTTGCTTGATTCCTTTCAAAAATGTCTGACAAAGCACATCTTAGGCTGATTTAAATATAGGCTTCAAGTTCATTTTGATCTATCCTCAGTCTACTAGTCTCACCATCCACCGCATTGTCTCTCTCATATGTTACATCCTTTTTCACTCCATCAGTAAATCACATTTTGGTTTTTATGTGTGCTGTGAAGCGGCTCTATCCTATAAAACAAACTGGAGGTCATGAGTTAGATTCGTAAAATTCCTGTGGGAAATTGGCAACGGCCTACCAGTGACCATTACCCTAGCTCAAGATCTGGAGAAAGGTCTCTAGGCTCCATGCTCACCTACTGTTCTTGACAGCTTTTCCCAGTGGCATTTATTGATTGACATTTATTCTCTGTGTGTAGCAACACAATATCAATTAAAAAAGTAGAGGTCACTTATTTTCAATGTCCTTAGTGTCTTTGTCCACAGCCTTTACCATTGCTGAGGTTGGAGGAAGCTTTTTAAGGCCTGTAAAACCATAAGCCAAAGCAGTTAGATCAGGGGTGGGAAAACTTTTTGACACATGGGCCAAAATGGGTCTTAAAATTTGACAGAGAGACCGGTCCAGGATTTATATATGTATATATTACATTAGAAATTTGGTCTGTAACATGTAGCAAAGCATGAATATGCAAGGATAATTGTACAAATTGTTTTCCAAAAGCATTAATTATATTAGTAATTAATTTATTAAATTTCAGTTAAATAAACACAGCAGAAAAACTTTGAAAAAGGTTTACCCTTACCAATTTTAATATAATTTGGTCACGTTCGGCAGGCCGGATTAATAAACCCAAAGGGCCATGTGTGGCCCCCAGGCCGTATGAGTTAGATGACAGACACTTGTTGTCATAAAGTCTGATATGGCGGGCCAACACGCACGACTCGGGGAGCGGTTTAACAGTGTTTATTTACAGCAGTGAATATATACAAAAGTGCAGCAAGAAGGTACACACAGGAAACATGCAGGATCAGGCAGATCATGACACTTATTTATTATTAGTTGGAAGCCTACCTTTAAACACCCGTGTGACCCAGCGTGCTTGCATTTCCGCCTGGGGCATGATGGCTCCCAGGGCGTGGATGAATCCGACCACAGCCAAAGTCGGGTGCTCAAGGGTCGGGGGAAACACATGTTTGTACAGGCCAACGCGATGGCCAGTTCTGTACATAACTTTTTTGGGCAAATATGGGAAGTCATAGTTGTAGCCCGTGGCAAAAACAATTATGTCAACCTGTAAAAAAATAAAAACATCATTTACTTCTATGACTTCTACTCAAACATAGTAAACGACAAATTCATGAAAACCTGTTCTTTCTATTGTGAAATACATATCTCCTAATTTAAAATTAGTTATCATTTTATTACAAAAACAAATACTTGTATGCCACTGGATTACAGAAACAAAATTGTTCCAGCAACCTTTCTTTCTGTACTAGATTATGGAGACATAATATACATGCAGACTTCAGACTCTACTTTGAAACCTTTAGATACACTGTTTGACTCTGCTCTTCTTTTCATAAAAGCTGATGAATTTAAAACTTATCACTGTATACTCTTTGAAAAAGTAGGTTGGCCATCGCTATCTGTCAAAAGAGAACAACACTGTGTAAAATGTATTTATAAGCGACTACTTTATAGACTGCCAGAATATCTCACATGCTTGTTGAACTTTGAGACAGAAACTTAATACACTTAACACAACTTCCCATGATTGTCATACATCTAAAAACTGACCCCCACCAGAACTGAAATGGGAAAAAAAGCTTTAGGTTATTTTACTTCACAAAAACTGGTTTGGTGCCGCAGATGCACTTTAATAATCTGGTAACATTTATACTCACACCAGCACCTGTCATTCATTTTTTAAATTAACTTATGTATTTTTCTTTATTTTAAACAGAGTTCCCAGGAAAAAGTCTGAGTGCTCTCAATGAGCTCTCCCTGTATAAATAAAGATAACTAAAACATTCAAGTAAAATACTTCAGATCCGTTATATATATTGCATCTATGAAGTATGTACTGTATATATGGTACTCGTGTTTATTGATAGATTTTTTTTTTTATATTAATACTTGATTAATTCTCTTTATGTTTCTGATTTATATTTATAGTTGCTATTATTTATAGTATTTCCATTATTATTATTACATTATTGGTTTTATATTATAGGGTTCAGGCAGTGTACAACTCTGAACATTCTACTGAATCGCTTTAGGATTTTGTTGTGTGATGCTGCAGTGTGTGTCAATTTGTAAGTACCTTTTCAACAACAGAGCCATCAGTGAATATGACATTGGATCCACAGATTTCTTTGACATTTGGTTTAATAATGACAGAGCCAGACAGGATCTTCAGGGGCAGGTCATCATTTATCACAGGAATCTGACTGAACAGCCTGATATGGGAACAATAAGTAAATAAAATTGTTCAAGATGAAATGCATTTTTTGATAATAATAAAAGTAACTCTCTTAAATATTATATTTTTCAATATTAAGGGATCTTAGGTGCATATTTTTATATTACAATTGGTTGATTAAAATTGTATTACATATAAAACAGCCAACTAATTATCGGTAATGTATGATAATAGTTGACTATTAAAACTCATGAATTGCAGCTCTAATAGCATTATATAATAGAAATATTCAGTCCACTTACCGATGCTTGGGTTTCAGAGCGTACATGGTGTGGTCATACATGGCATTGAGTTTGCCTTCTCCAATCCAGTTCAAGACACTCATTGGCAGAAGCTGGAAGAGAATGTGGACAAATCGAGTGTTGTATTTCATGTCGACCGGGAGTCCGTTGTCTGACACCTGCCGAATGACCCATGCCCCTCGCCGAGTGCTCATGTACACCTGAGGAGAGCAAGAGAACGGGCTGATAATTTCCCTGTAAAATGAATTGCTTTGATTGATGATACACGACCTCACCTGCTCCGCAAATCTGCTGGACTCCACTGCAACGTCTCCTCCAGAATTCCCGATGCCAATCACCACCACTCTCTTTCCCTCCATGCCTTCAGGGCCTTTGTAGTCCCAGCTGTGGAAGTACTTTCCCTCAAATGTCTCAATTCCTGTTTAGAAAGAGCAGAGTAACCATTTTTTATTAATTATAGTAATGCAGTGTTTACCAAAACACTTGGAGAGACTATGGTGTAAAAATATATTTACATTTTTGGGGTAAAAATATCATTCAAAAAGTATGAGTAATTATGTGTCCCGAATAAATATCTTTTATAAATAAATATCTTTTTCTCAATCTGTATAATTTAATTGTGACACATTGCAATTCTGTATGCAGCCACTGTAAGCAATACCTGGAAAGTCTTTTAGCGGGAGATTGGGATATGTGTAGTGACCAGAGCAACAAATTACTGCATCAAAAACATGTTTCTCCTCTTGGCCATCTTTGGTCTCGGTGACAACTTCCCATTGCCCAGTTCTGCTGAAGTCAGATCTCTGTTTTACACTTTTCACAGAGGTCTGTGATATATAAAAAATATATCATTATAACATTATACAACATTAACGGCTTTGTTTGTGTATTACTTGTGTCAAATGTAAAACTCACCTGGAATCTAACATGTTGTAGTAATTTAAAATGTTCAGCGTACATCCTGAAATAATTAAGAATCTTTGAGTGGTGCATGTAGTTTGGGTAGTCAGCAGGAATCGGGAAGTCACTAAAGCACATCATTTCTTTGGAGATATTTATGGTAAGAGAGCGGTAGATACTGGCCCTGTTTGGCTCTGAAACCTCCTGTAGACAAACGTGATAAATAGCATCATCTGGATGCACAGTGGAGAAGACCATGTCACACATTCTCCACTTACCCTGAACTTCCAGAGTCCACCGATGTCATCACTGCTTTCGAAGCAGGTTGGCTCCAGGCCCTCGTCAAGACACTCCTTCACACTGGTTATACCAGAGGGACCGGCCCCGATCACTGCCACACGCTGCACCATCCTGTTACTGTAGCAATGAAATGCAAAAATATAGTTGCAAGAGGTCGTTGTCCCCCCCTTGGCCTACACAGCGGCTTACGCTGCGCTCTGCAGGGCATCTAAGCCATGCTTCGCCCTAACCCTAGCCTAAACCTTGTTTTTTGTGGTTTGGTGATTTTATCATTAGAATGACAGAGTTTTTGTCATTGCTATGGCTACGCTGTAAAAATATGGCATGGGTGTCTTTGACTTTGTGATCACGATGCTGAAACTGATTTTTGTACAAAATTGCAGAAAATTTTGAAAAACTTAATCTCTTTTTCTCTCTTTTTTAGCATCAATCTGTAAGGGGTGCAAATGCGCCACATTCAATTTTTTCCACATTAAATAGCTTTAGCAGTTAAACAACTGGTTCAAATTTCACTGAAATCAGAGTTTGTGGAAATGGAAGCAATTTGTAAAAGTTCAAAATTTCCAAAATTCTGGGCAATTTTTGAGGCTTTACTACAGAAGATAAGACTATCCAAAAATATGGATAATTTTTGATGCCCCACCCCTTGATATGTACCAAATTTAAGGCTGTTTTGCTCAAGACAAGGCAAGTTTATTTGTATAGCACAATTCCTACACAAGGTAATTCAAAGTGCTTTACAGACTAAAAAAGACATTAAAATCACAATGCAACAAATCCAAAAATTATTAAGACCCCACAGATCCTCAATCGACTGTCTATCAGACAATCCCTCCAGCAGCAGCTTTTCTTATATTTACCTACAAAAAACTTTTAAACTCAGATTTTCCTCCTCTGTGTATAGCTTGTTACCACTTATAACTAGGGCAGATCAGACAGCAGAGCCCAAAACTAGTCTCAGCTTCACTGAGTCTAGCCATTTGTTTGTATTCAAAAGAGTTATAACTGAACAGTGAATATAAACTATATTAACGCACCCACCACTACCATTGATACTAAAATTAAAATAATACTAAAGTAAAACGAATGTGAAGAAATTACATTCAGAACATAGGCTAGTATTTGTGCATGCACTTCCTATGGCGTCCTAATGATGAACTTAACTGAACTTATCTCTCCACACTTTCACTACCCAGTTTTATAAAGTACTACTCACCGATACCTCTGTGCCCCTTATCCTAGATCAGAGACACCCCTGAAGTGAGCAGAACAGACAAACGTTGCATAAAATAGAATGTCTTGCATCAATAAACGATATAACTGTGCTGATTTAATGAATACCAGATGGAAAAAAAAGGGAGGAGTGCCTCTGGGACATAGCTCATTCCAGGTCAGACTGGTTTATGTAAAAGTTAGGAAAAACAACTGTTTTCACAATAATGCACAACAAAGCACAGCACTGTTTTCAAGAGTTCAATATATTTTTGATAGTTCTATGTCATTCAAAACTAGAGAACCTGTTTTAACTCGAGAAGTTCTTGAGACAAACATCAGCAGTCATCCTTAAAAGTGCCCTTAGCATGTCTCTTGATGATTGGGTAACACAGAGACAGCAACACAGTCATTCATATTTTACATGGGGGTATCCGGAGACAGGACACGTTTAGTATTTTGGCTTTTTTGTATCAGAAAAAACTGTTGGCTTTAAGACAGAGGTTATTGCAGTGTTTCAAATAACACTGCAACATCCATAAGCCATAAACACGAGGTGAGGAATAGGAAAAAATGCTTGATTTTTCATTGGAGAGGTTCATTGGTGCTTTGTAATAAACAGCCCATTTGTTACAAACTTAACCCACTCAGCACCTTACACCATTCTCTATATGCACTTTAAATTGCACTTACACTTTAATGGGACACAGCACTTTGCGCATTATTTGCACCTTATGGCCTTAACATATATTGGGTGTTGGTTTTAGGATTTATATACAGTCAGCCAAATAAGTATTTGAACACCCTGTGATTTTCATCTTAGGTGCATGTCCACTGTGAGAGACATAATCTAAAAAAAAAATCTGGAAATCACATTGTATGATTTTTAAAAACAATTTATATGTATGTTACTGCTGCAAATATGCGACGCAGTATAATGGTCCTTTAAAAAAAATAAATTCTACAGGAGAATAAAGTTGTAGCATTTCGACATTAAAGACGTAATTTTACGAGAATAAAATCATAGTACTACGAGAATAAAGTCCTAAATTTATGAGAATATAGGCTCCTGTGTGTGAATGAGTACCGTAGACTAGTGTGCTATGCGTTATGGAGAGTTTGGACGTTTAACTGGGGTTTACGCATTATCATCAGTCTAAGTACTGTGAAGCAACACTGCAAACGTTTGAGTTTGTTTCGCTGGGGTAGAGAAACCACATGGATTTGAAATAAATTGCGACTTTTGTGATAGAGGAACTGGCTGGAAGTGCTCGGCTGCAGGGGGATTGGTGGTTGCATCATAGAGCTATCCAGAGAAGATTTGTTGTTTCTCAAGAAACTGTTTGAATTTTACTGAAAATATTGGATCCAAATGGGGTAGAGTTGCGAAGAAGACAGAGTCTTTGGCGAAGACAGAGTCTTCTCTGAAGACAGAGTCTTCGGCGAAGACAGTACAGCGTAAGGGCCAAACGCACTGTGGCATTTGGAGTCATATGATGAACTGAAGCCATGTGGCGTTTGCATAAATGGCTGTATTGATGCTTCAGTGTCACATTATGTGGATGGAGACACGTTACCAACAGTGATCCGACAGTAAATGTGGATTACTGTGTCCACACAGTGACTCGTGTTGGAGGGTGTCCGCAAAGACTCCGGGGGATCCAGGTTGTTACGACCCGGGTGGATCAAACATATTAAAGAGGAAACAGGAGTGAAACGGGATATGAAAAGTTAAATAGTTTATTTGAAATTAATTTTAATTTACTTTAAAATATCCCAAACCCCCTCCCGTACCCCAAAACAAACTAACAACAGAAAGGTTGTCCCAGGTGTGGCAGGCAGGCAGTGCGCAGTGAGCAAGAGCAAGCACGCAAGAGCGCCATGGACAGGTAACCTACACTCACCTAACGGATTATTAGGAACACCTGTTCAATTTCTCCTTAATGCAATTATCTAATCAACCAATCACATGGCAGTTGCTTCAATGCATTTAGGGGTGTGGTCCTGGTCAAGACAATCTCCTGAACTCCAAACTGAATGTCAGAATGGGAAAGAAAGGTGATTTAAGCAAATTTGAGCGTGGCATGGTTGTTGGTGCCAGACGGGCCGGTCTGAGTATTTCACAATCTGCTCAGTTACTGGGATTTTCACGCACAACCATTTCTAGGGTTTACAAAGAATGGTGTGAAAAGGGAAAAACATCCAGTATGCGGCAGTCCTGTGGGCGAAAATGCCTTGTTGATGCTAGAGGTCAGAGGAGAATGGGCCGAGTGATTCAAGCTGATAGAAGTGCAACGTTGACTGAAATAACCACTCGTTACAACCGAGGAATGCAGCAAAACATTTGTGAAGCCACAACACGCACAACCTTGAGGCGGATGGACTACAACAGCAGAAGACCCCACCGGGTACCACTCATCTCCACTACAAATAGGAAAAAGAGGCTACAATTTGCACGAGCTCACCAAAATTGGACAGTTGAAGACTGGAAAAATGTTGCCTGGTCTGATGAGTCTCGATTTCTGTTGAGACATTCAAATGGTAGAGTCAGAATTTGGCATAAACAGAATGAGAACATGGATCCATCATGCCTTGTTACCACTGTGCAGGCTGGTGGTGGTGGTGTAATGGTGTGGGGGATGTTTTCTTGGCACACTTTAGGTCCCTTAGTGCCAATTGGGCGTCGTTTAAATGCCACGGGCTACCTGAACATTGTTTCTGACCATGCCAAGGCAGTGCTGAAGGCGAAAGGAGGTCAAACACTGTATTAGTATGGTGTTCCTAATAATTCTTCAGGTGATACAGCGACCAGCCACGCCCCAAAACAAGCATAAATATAGAATACACCTAAGATAATGAGGCAAAGGGGCGCCAGCATGTAACACAGGTACAGAAAATTCACATGCCCGCGACATGCAACGGTTCTTGTGCAGAAACCACATTGACGCATTTGTTGGAGATCAAAACTTCATCTATGGATGCAGCACCGCCAATCAGCAAATAGAGTATTGGTGGTGTGGTATATTGCGCTCAGCGCTATAACCGCCGCCAGCCAATAGGTGGGGCTGTTGTATAACAGTTGTCAGTTGAGGTTGGTATCATTATTAAAAAGAAAGATGGACCTGCACCACAGCCTTGTCTCAGTCGTCTATTACTTATATGTATATAACCCAAGTCAAAGACTACAAATAGCATAAAGCTACAACATGGTGTCAGAAGTTTGAGCTGCCATGTGAAGTGAGTGACCAAAGACCCCAACAGTAAGCTTGCAGGAGACAGACACACAGCTAAAGAAGTTGCTAACAGCATGGAGCAAATCAAACCGCCGTCGCCCCTACTACTCACAGGCAATTTGGCTGAGACTTGGCGCAGATGGGAACAAAGGTTCCAACTATACATGGTCGCTTCAGGTGTGTTGGAGAAAGATGAAAAGGTTAAAACAGCCATTCTCCTACATACTATTGGTGAGGAGGCGCTAGAAGTATATAACACACTGACTATTACCCCTGCCGGAGACAAGCTAACAACTGAAGACATTATGCTAGCATTCATGAACTATTGAAGCCTGCGAAAAAATGTTGTTTTTGAGCGCCATCAGTTCTGGTCACATCCGATGCTAGAAGGAATTACAATAGACAGAACTCCGTCAAAAAAGCAAAAACTGTGAGTTTGGACGTAATGAAGACGACATGATCAGAGACAAACTGGTTTTCAGCATTAATGACATGAGATTAAAAGAGAGACTGCTTCGTGATAATGACTTAACTCTATGCAAAGCAATAGAAATATGCAATTCAGCGGAGGTAGCCAAATCACAGATTCAGGCTATGCAGTCAGCTCCAGTCACACAAGACATGTCAGTGGATGCATTAAGAAAAGCTACAGGACACAGTCGACCTGCAAAACCTACAAATAAAGCAAGTACTATCAAGCTAAGGGTTTGTACTAAGTGTGGCAATAAACATGAGCTCAGGCAGTGTCCAGCCTATGGAACAACATGTCACAAGTGTAAAAAAGCCAACCACTTTGCAAAGAAGTGTAGATCTACTGCAGTAAAGAACAGTAACTACAAGAATACTAAAACTGTGAACAACATTGAGACTGAAGTGGATCCATTGAACATAGGAATGTTGTGCGGTGACAAGAGAGAGACTAACAAAAGTTGGATAGAGACTGTCAAAATCAAAGGGTTGCCAGTCACTTTCAAGCTTGACACAGGTGCAGATGCAAATGTGCTTCCCATGTCAGTTTACGAAAAACTTTATAGTGCACCTCAGTTAAAGCCCACAAAGACTGCACTCAAAGCTTTTGGTGGAGCTCGCATACACGCAGATGGTGTGGTGTCTCTCGAATGTGAAGTAAGGGAGAACAAAGCTGTACTTGACTTTTTTGTGACTAGCCATGCAGATAAGTCAATCTTGGATGGACAAGCATGTGAAGAGCTGCAACTGGTGAAACGAGTTGAGTCACTTACTGCAAAGATGACCAAACCACCAGCCACCAAGACAGAACTTTTGGAGAAGTATGCAGAAGTTTTCACAGGACTTGGTGAGTTTCCTGGAGTTCACCACATACACATTGATACAAATGTAACGCCTGTGATACACACGCATGTCGTAATGTGCCTCTCTCCATATTGGACCCACTGAAACAGACGTTGAAAGATCTACAAAACAGAGATGTTATTACACCTGTCAATGAGCCTACAGAATGGGTGAACAGTTTAGTCGTCACACAGAAGAAGAACGGGACACTAAAGGTGTGTTTGGACCCTTGTGATCTGAACCGAGCAGTGAAACGCCAGCACTGCTCCATTACCACACATGAGGATGTCCGCAGTAAACTAGCTGGAAAATCTATCTTCACCATTCTGGATGAAAAAGATGGTTACTGACAAATCAAACTGGATGAGCCATCTTCCAGGCTCTGTACTTTTAACACGCCCTGGGGTCGGTACCGTCTTCTTGGAATGACAACATTTCTGACACATTCCAAACGAAGCTTCACTAACTGCTCCTTTGAGACAGCTTCTGAAAAAAAACACAATATGGCAGTGGCAATCACATCACACCAAAGCTTTACAAATACTGAAGTCCACGCTGACACAAGCACCAGTTTTGAGAATTTATGACCACAAAAGTCGCAATTTCTTCCAAATCCATATGGTCCGACGAAACAAACTCAAACGTTTGCAGTGTCACTTCAAAGTACTTAGACTGATGATAGTGTGGTGATGGTGGGCTAAAAGACACAGTATTTCATCGTGGTAAAGCCCAGATGAAAGTCCAAACTCTCCATAACGCATAAAGCACTAGTCTCATTCACACACAGGAGTCTTTATTCTCATAAAATTCTCATAAATTCTCATAATATTCTAATAAAATTACGGCTTTATTCTCGTAATATTATGACTTTATTCTCATAATTTTACCACTTTATTCTCGTTGTACTATGACATTATTCTCGTAAAAATTACAACTTTTTCTGGCTTCAACTTTATTCTCGTAAAATTACGACTTTAATGTCGAAATGCTACAACTTTATTCTCGTAGCGCCCACAGAATTAATATTTTTCAAGTGGCCCTTATACAGCATCATTTGACGGTACGACGCCGTTTTACTGCCACTTAAAAAAAATTAATTCTGCAGGCGCTTCAAGAATAAAGTCGTAGCATTTCGACATTAAAGTCGTAATTTTACGAGAATAAAGTCATAGTACAACGAGAACTTTTTTCTCGTAATATTACGACTTTATTCTCGTTGTACTATGACTTTAATCTCATAAAATTACGACTTTTTTCTGGCTTCGACTTTATTCTCGTAAAATTACGGCATTATTCACGTTGTACTATGAATTTATTCTCGTAAAATTACGACTTTTTCTGACTACGACTTTATTCTCGTAAAATTACGACTTTAATGTCGAAATGCTACAACTTTATTCTCGTAGCACCCGCAGAATTAATTTTTTTTAGGTGGCAGTAAAACGCCATCGTACAATCACATACATACCCCAAAAGTATGTATGTGAAGTACTGGGGCGACAGTAGCTCAGTAGGTTGAGTGTTTGTCCACTGATCCGAAGGTTGGACTTTCAATCCCGCTCTCTACATAAAACATCATTGGTTGAGTGGTTAGATCCACTGACTCGAAGGTTGGCGGTGCAATTCCAGCCCTCACAGATGAATGCTGTCGTTGTGTCCTTGGGCAAGACACTTAACCCTCCCAACAGCCTTGGGACAACGGGTGGAAATTAGCCTCTGGCTATAACCTGGCGTGTTACATTCATGTCTGTTCATTAACATGCACTGTCCCAACCAAATAAACAAAAATAATAATAATAATAATAATAAAGGGCGTATTTTTTAATACTAACACACTGAAATGATTTTAGATTTTAACCTTATGTATTCTAATAATCATGGCCGGCCCAGTGGAATAAACAAATGCACAACATAACCCGACTATTCCGAGTTCGTTTTCATCGGGTGAAACGTAAATAGAAGAAAAAAGAAGAAGAGAAGAAACATCAATCTAGAGGTAATGTTGAGTGAATCTTACAAAGAGGTTAATGCATTTGTTAATGTGACAAGTTACGTTATTGTCATTTTAATTCACAATCTCGCCACCCAAGTATATGAACATGCTATTAGCACTTAGCATCGCAGCGGCAGGTGTAGTAAAAGGAGGCGGGGGCCAGCGCAGGTGGTGCTGTGTTTGTGACCGCGTAGCCTTCTGTCCCATCAGTGAAAGTCATGTGTCATTATGAAACATTTTCATGATCCTGTTGCCTGTAAATGATATGTGTGTGTAGTATATTGTTGTTAGGCAGTTAGAAATCTGCTGTTCTGCATCTCTTCACATCAAATCCAGGCTCAGGCCCGCGGTCCTGTCAGTGTCTCTGTCGCTGCGGTGTTTGGTGATACTTTGCTTTGGCTAAATGATCGAGAGCCTGAGCATGGAGCTAACGGGAGGCCGGTTTTTCACATTTGTAGAAGAGCTGAGCAGCATAATAGAGCCATGGTTAGTAAGTGTCTTATTCAATTGCCTTTTATAAACTATATATAACTATTATATAATTATAATCCATATCCCTAAACATTTCACACTTAAAATTAATGAAGATTCATAGATACAAGACTCATTGCCTATGATACATCATTGTTACCATTATTCAGGGATTTGGATTTACATTTAGTCTGTCTGACTGTGTTTTATGTTTTTTTCTGCAAAGGCTCTTTAAACAGGTTCTTTGTCATTGGAGATGAAGTGACATCCACATCTCAAGATGCTGCTGAAGATGCTGAAGCCTGGTGATAATAACGTATTACTTAAGTAATTTATCAGAGTGTACACATTAGTAACTTTTAAATGTTAATTCTGGGAGCAGCTGAAGCATCTCCCAATCCTTTAGGTGAAGCTGATGCCACTGTTGTTGGTGAGTAAAGTAACATGTATTTGTATGCTGTTTTTATGCTCACAATGACACACACTTTACAGTTAGGAGCCTTTTGTTATTTTTATTTCTGAATTATCAATCATTGTGTAATTGGTGACATGTTTTTTTTTTCTTTTTTGATAGCTACAGAATAAATCCCCATTCCTCCTTCTCTAGAGGACAGCAGTGCTGCTGATGGTAGGTTAAAACTAATAATCAAATGGAATTTGAAACTTGTAACCGTGTGTTTCAAATGGTGTTACTGGCTATTGCTAAAATTATGTATCTTTTGCTCCAAAAGCTCCAAGTGGGACATCAGAAGAGGAGCAGCCTTCAGGTTCAACATGTCCACCATGTCCACTTGATCCAGCACTGCGGCCAAATAAACTATCAGACCAAATAAGAAGCGATTTAGTGCGGAGAGCACCACTTCAAACAACCATAATTGAATTAGTTTTGCAGTGTTACTTATATTTACTTGAATTTGTGATGTTATGTTGAGTTTGCCGACATGCATAATTAGAGGAAACTTTTGTCTGATTCATACAAACCTGGACGACTGATTGTTATTTATTTTGCACTATAAAAGGCATAAGCTATTACATTAGTATTTTATTTATTTGTATTTTTATTGTCAGAGGTGTTTTAAGTTTATTGTGAGTGCAATCTTCTATTTAGAACTTAACTTTATAGCACTGTCATGTCTGGTCACTTTGGATTGAAGTACTTTCTTATTCTGCCTGTTGGACTTTTACTTGTGTGTTTGGTTATGATGATGCATCTTGTTGGATAAAATAATAAGTAGAATATGTTTTCTATGTTTATTCTTTTGTCACAGTTTGAAAAGTGGTTTGGCACCATCTAATGTGCATTGTATTAAGTGATGATCAATTACAATCAACAGACTAATAGATGATTTCACTGACAGAAACACAATACTTGCTATTAATGTAAATAAATACAATATGGTATTTAACACATAGCCTAATGTTTTTTGTTATGTCAGCACAGTTTGACTCAATGTTATTGCAAATTTTGTCTTAAATTATGTACAATAATCTATCAATCTTCAGTCACTTACTCTTGGCAGAGTTTATCATATCAAACATAAATATATAAAGGAAAAAGCATATTTAGTTTGTCGTATGTTACAACTGATATAGTAAAACAGCTGTTTTTAAAAAAAAATAAAAACATCTATCATAGCTTTTACAACCTGTACGTATATTCTCACTTTAGCCAATAGGGCCACATTATAATGCACCACCTACTTTGGTACATTACTGTGTCTGACTTAAGATTCTTTCTATGGATTTCTCTGAGATCTGTGCAGTATCAAGATGAAATGTGGGATTTATGTTGCTGATGTGGTGAGGGCCCCCAAGGCAAATTCTGGTTAGGGCCCCCAAAAGGCTAGGGCCGGCCCTGACGACAGTCACAAGTTGATACTGAGTCACCAAATTCTCTGCAGCACAGACTGGCCAAGCAGCTGATCACCTGCAGCCAGTGATAGACAAGCGTCTCATCACGAATCATATGAATCGGGTGCGTGTCTTGACCTCCGCTGAAGCCCTGAGGCTGACTCACCGAACCCCGAGGGTTCGATCCAACCCAGGTTAAGAACCACTGATCTAGTCAGAGAGAGCAAAGTCTCTCGCCCAGTAGGTCTCTTAATGACTTGTGCTTTCAGAGAAAAAAAAACTCTCCCAGTGCTCCTTCCATTTAAAACACAAAAAAATTAAAAAGTCTTGTTCCAATTATTTTCTAGGTTTTTCTGCAATTCTAGGACGCGTGGCAAACCTGACTCCTGCAGCTAAAACTGAGAAATGGCAAACCAGAAAGTGTGTCTCCTAACAGGCCCTCTCACATTTGAGCAGGATTTTCTTTTGGTTTAAAATGTCAATTTCATGATATCAATTAACATGTATAACTGGTAAAGAGTAGATATAAATACAATCCCCACCGCTGTGTCTGTCGCTTACGGCCATACCACTCTGAACACGCCCGATCTCGTCTGATCTCGGAAGCTAAGCAGGGTCGGGCCTGGTTAGTACTTGGATGGGAGACCGCCTGGGAATACCAGGTGCTGTAAGCTTTTTATTCTGCAGAGAATTGTTTAATATGTTTTATTTTACTCCTTAAAAGCTGTAAAACACTGAAGTTGCCTGGTTTTGATAAACGATTCTTTCTTTAAAACACATGTTTGCCAAAAGTCGTTTCATTTGTACTCTCCTGTTCCTCAGAGCATGGTCTCCCCTTCCCTTCCCTCTGTGGCTCCTCCCTCCTCATGTGTGGCTCCTCCCTCCTCATGTGTGGCTCCTCCCTCCTCATGTGAGGCTCCTCCCTCTCTCTGCGGTTGAATATGCAAGAAAAACTATTGCGATTAGATTTTATATGTTTAAAAAGTAGGATTCTGTTCAGCGTGCACATTGTAAACAGCTACAAGAGCATTTACATTTGAGACAAGTCTGAAATATGACGTGATGAACGAATACAAGAATCCCCACATTTCAGAGCATGTTTGTAGAGGTTGAAACTAAGAGACTTAGGTAACATGGTATTTTATTCTTTGACCAAATCAGACTGAATTATTGATTTGATTGTGATATATTGTGCAGCCGTAGCCTAAAGTGAGTTATAGGGGCCAAATAGTAACTGCAGCAGTGGCATTCTTTAGGTACACATGGTTATTTTGACTTTATTCTTTTTCTTTACTTTCAACTATGTAACAATCTGTTCTTTTATATCTGATGGAGTTAAATTATGATCCAAAAGAACATACCAAACAAAACTCACGATCCCGGTAAGTCCAAGAGCTCCACCTGAGAGTTTAAAAATGTAGAGTATCAGTAAAGTATCTGAACAGCTCCCTCTTCTGGTCTTAATGCAGAGGTGCAGTAGTAACAGTAACAGTAATTTGTACAAAAGAACATGATAGTCATGTGATCGGGCTAATGTGTTTTCTTTTCACTCAAAACAATAATAATAACTTTAGATAAAAGTTTAAAAAATAGAGGAAAGATAAAAGCTTACAGCACCTGGTATTCCCAGGCGGTCTCCCATCCAAGTACTAACCAGGCCCGACCCTGCTTAGCTTCCGAGATCAGACGAGATCGGGCGTGTTCAGAGTGGTATGGCCGTAAGCGAAGGGGTATGTATGTGACACTGTTTTTATATCTACATTCAAGTCTACGAATAGAGGGACATGTAGCATTAGACATCCACAATAAGCAAAATCCCTGGATCAAATGGAGAGGATGCATTTCCCCATGAGGTTCAATAAAGTCTACCTTTACTTTAATAACAAATAGTATAGAATAAAGTAAAAGGGCTGAACTGTGCTGCAGAGAACAACAGAGAAATGGCAAGACCAGAAAGTGTGTCTCCAAACAGTCCCTCTCACATTTGAGCAAGATTTTTTTTTGGTTTTTTTTGTTTTTTTGTTTAAAATGTCAATTTCATGATGTCAGTTAACATGTATAACTGGTACAGAGTAGATATAAATACAAACCCCACCACAGGAAACTTTTTATTTCTATATAAGGTTGTTTAATATGTTTTATTTTACTCCTTAATGAGTATTACCTTTTGTATATATATATATATATATATATACTCGCTTGGAAGTAATTGTTGAATTATACAAGAAAGGTACACTTCTTTAAGACATGAATTAGTTTTTCAGGTCAGAGTCACACAGAAACTCAATGAGCTTCCTCTGAATGTGGCGTGGCACTGAATCGGGGCTAATGTTGAATTGTTGAGAGAAGAGGTCAAAATTTGGTTTAAGTCCCCCAAAACGTCAAAACTAAGTGTCGAGCTTGCTTATTCAGGCAGCCTCTCCTCTGCCAAGTGCACTTCTCTCAGGTTGGGGAAGAAAAGCCATTACATTGGCATTATAGAGAATGAATAAAATGAGCCGGCAGACAGGTAAGACACATAAACAGACAATATCACAGCACTCCCCACCGCCAAGCCCAAAATAAGCGCCATGGACAGCGCAGAGCCAGACATCGGCGCACTGAAAAAAGTGAAACATCTCTGTTGTTCATTCAATGTGTTTTTTGCCATTGGCTTAATTTAACATAATTGGATTGGTCTGTTAAATTTTAATGATACAGATTTATCCTGGTGTTTCTCATTTTTTTTTGTGTTTTGATTATTTATCAATATCTAATTTGGCTAGTGCAAATCAACAGTAGTTCACAATATTTAAATTAACACAATGAATAATTTATTCATTGTGCCTTTCTCGCGCTGTGCCAAGTCAACCCTCCAACACAAGGGGGCAGCACCGGTGACTACTACTTGACTCTGTCCAATAACTAACAGAAGAAAACGGCGTCACGTGTGTTTTAAAAGCTTCGCGCAAGTTCCAGCAACATGACTGAGACACCTCCAGACATACAGCTTTTCTCACTTTCTCATGGAGGGGCCTGTGCTGACATCATTGACCTAAAACCAAAACCATCCCCAAACTAACCTGGTCAAACAAAAGGCGAAAACAGGACAGTCCCACCAGGTCAAATCTCACTGCAGCTCACAGGCCTGGTGCAGCCCGCACGAGAGCGCCATGGATAGACAACCTATTTATAGAGCGACCAGTCACGCCTCAAAACAAGCATAAATACAGAATACACATAAGATAATGGGGCAAAGGGGCATCAGCACGTAACACAGGTACAGAAAATTCACACGCCCGCGACATGCAACGGCTCGTGCGCAGAGATCAAAGCTTCATCTATGAATGCAGCACCGCCAGTCAATGAATAGAGTCTTGGTGGGGAGTCCTGCATAAACAATGCATTTAATTTTGGATGGACATCTTTCAAACTCTTAAGGAACAAACAACAGCAAATCCTCTCTGGATATCCCCCTGCAGCCGATCACTTCAGACAGTTCCTCTTCCTCCGTAACGCATCACGCAACGCACAGGAGCCTATATTCTCGTAAAATTAGGACTTTTTTCTGGCTTCGACTTTATTCTCGTAGCGCCCGCAGAATTATTTTTTTTTAAGTGGCAGTAAAACGCCGTCATATCGTAGTAATACGCCGTCGTATATAATAATCTGTTGATGAAGCAGGAACGTATTTGAGGATATTTCAGATCATTCGCAGTTGTCACAGATTAAACAATTAATAATAATAATAATAATAAAATAATTGTATTTTTCTACAGGCTCATATTTCTTCCTGTGAAGGTTTGTTGCTCGAGGGAAACATCTAGTGGTAAACCAGGGGAAATACACATAAAAAAGTCAATTTGTACCACAAATTCAGTTCAAATTAAAACCTACATTTAAAAAAGTTCACGCGGAAACTGCAAGCATTTTGTACTACGGTTCAGACAACTAGGCTATTGAAAGCCTTTTCATGAATTTTTAAAAATAACCTAATCTTAACATAAATAAATTAACACCATCACAGCATCAAAAACATGGTGATCTTCCTCTCCGTGCTGGTTCATTGTCTCCACATCCCACTGACCGCTGAAAAGTCTGGTCTCTGCACTAGTCGCTTCACTGTGATCTTAAAAACAATGTATTTACCTTTTGTGCAAGATGTATATTTACAGTTTAATATAACATAGTTTTAACAAAACACCACCATCGCGTTCAAGCAAAACAAAATGACTTTATGCACATCTACAAAAGTGATAGACAGTGCTGGTGACAGCAGATGTGTGTGAGGACCTGGGCTTGAGCGGGAGTTTGAGCGTTACTGACTAAATATAGCCGGCCACACCTCCACGCACAGCCTGGGTCCTGGAACCCAACTCCTTGAGAGGGGCTGGAAACAGCGGCCTACGTGATTTCAACTTGAGTGTTCCATTATTGGACTTCTGTGCTAGTCACAGTTTGTCCATAACGAACACCATGTTCAACCACAAGGGTGTCCATCACTGTACGTGGCACCAGGACAACTTATGTCAGAGGTCGATGATCGACTTGAGGGAAGTCTGGGGTCCCTACTTAGACTGCTGCCCCTGTGACCCGGCCCCAGATAAGCAGAAGTAGATGGATGGATAAATAAAGTGGGGCGCATAAGTCAGAGGCCAGCACGTCTCTGGTTCACAAAAAAAAAGTAGCTGTTTTGACTGATAATGATTGAATAAGTTATGTTTTCTCCCTCTTATTTTTAGTTTCCCTGAATAGTCACTGCAAGAGTTCTGTATTTTGTTCAAAAAACAAACATCATTATTTGTATGAAACTAAATCGAGTAGAGAAAATGTCAATAATGAAAGATTTGTCCACTTGTTTTGTAATTATGTAACAGTTTAAAATCAGTTATTTTATTACAAAAACAAATCTTGTATTTCATTGAATTACAGAAAAAAATAGTTCAAGCAACCTTTCTTTCTGGCCATGATTTTACATTTTTTGCGTACAACAAATCCACATGCATCAAGACAAACCACAGCCTATAAAACAAATAAGACACTTTCACTTTCTCTAGTGATTTGTTTCAGAAAGTTATTGGGCGGATCTTTGAAATCAGGTTGGGAATGGTGTCTGGATTGCGATTGTGAACGTAATACACAGCAGCTCCACCAGCCGTCACAGCCATGGTCAGCTTCATCAGTCTCCCAAAGTAGGATACGGCTGACTCTTCTTCAACCTGAATAAATAATGTAAGGTTATAAATGACATGATAGTACTAGATAAGGCCTTGTATTTATTTAGCACACTGGACCTGTCTTGTCTTGAGAGCTTGGTACACACGATCAAACTGGGTGAAGATTGCCCTGCGTGCTCCATTCCACTTCCCCGGTCCTACGAGGCGGTACTGATAGGCAGTGACAGGACCCCATAGGACCTTCTTAAACAGGGGGTAGTCTGTGAAGAAGAGCCACAGTAGACTTGGCCTCGCTCCAATCTCCCCGGCGAGATCATCCATGTAGGAAACGAAATCCACTTGCAATGGGGTCAGCTTGGACACTACGTAACTATGAAGAGAATAAAAAAAATATATATCAAAAGAGTTGGGGCTGATATATCACTGCAAATGTGTCAGTGGTCTAGTTGTTGCTTGATTCCTTTCAAAAATGTCTGACAAAGCACATCTTAGGCTGATTTAAATATAGGCTTCAAGTTCATTTTGATCTATCCTTCGTCTACTAATCTCACCATCCACCGCATTGTCTCTCTCATATGTTACATCCTTTTTCACTCCATCAGTAAATCACATTTTGTTTTTTATGTGTGCTGTGAAGCGGCTCTATCCTATAAAACAAACTGGAGGTCATGAGTTAGATTCATAAAATTCCTGTGGGAAACTGGCAATGGCCTACCAGTGACCATTACCCTAGCTCAAGATCTGGAGAAAGGTCTCTAGGCTCTATGCTCACCTACTGTTCTTGACAGCTTTTCCCAGTGGCATTTATTGATTGACATTTATTCTCTGTGTGTAGCAACGTAGTATCAATTAAAAAAGTAGAGCTCACCTATTTTCAATGTCTTTAGTGTCTTTGTCCACAGCCTTTACCATTGCTGAGGTTGGAGGAAGCTTTTTAAGGCCTGGAAAACCATAAGCCGAAGCAGTTAGATCAGAGGTGGGAAAACTTTTTGACACATGGGCCAAAATAGGTCCTACAATTAGACAGAGGGACCGGTCCAGGATTTTTATATCTATATATATATCTATAGAATTTATTAAATCTATCATATTATAATAAATATATATACAGCGAAAAAACTAGAACATATATATATATCTATTTATTACCCTTACCTATATATTTTATATATATAATTTATATATGGCCACGTTCGGTGGGCCAGATTAATAAGCCCAAAGGGCCGTGTGTGGCCCCCGGGCCGTAGTTTGCCTATGTCTGAGTTAGATGACAGACACTTATTTATTATTAGTTGGAAGCCTACCTTTAAACACCCGTGTGACCCAGCGTGCTTGCATTTCCGCCTGGGGCATGATGGCTCCCAGGGCGTGGATGAATCCGACCACAGCCAAAGTCGGGTGCTCAAGGGTCGGGGGAAACACATGTTTGTACAGGCCAACGCGATGGCCAGTTCTGTACATAACTTTTTTGGGCAAATATGGGAAGTCATAGTTGTAGCCCGTGGCAAAAACAATTATGTCAACCTGTAAAAAAATAAAAACATCATTTACTTCTATGACTTCTACTCAAACATAGTAAATGACAAATTCATGAAAACCTGTTCTTTCTATTGTGAAATACATATCTCCCAATTTAAAATCAGTTATCATTTCATTACAAAAAGAAATTATTGTATGCCACTGGATTACAGAAACAAAATTGTTCCAGCAACCTTTCTTTCTGTACTAGATTATGGAGACATAATATACATGCAGACTTCAGATTCTACTTTGAAACCTTTAGATACACTGTTTGACTCTGCTCTTCTTTTCGTAAAAAGGTGAAGAATTTAAAACTAATCACTGTATATACTTAAGAAAAAGTAGGTTGGCCATCGCTAGTTGTCAGAAGAGAGCAACACTGTATAAAATGTATTCATAAGGGTCTACTTTATAGACTGCCAAAATACCTTACTTGCTTGTTGAACTTTGATATAGGAACTTAATACACTTAACACAACTTCCCACAATTGTCTACATCTAAAAACTGACCCCCATCAGAACTGAAATGGGAAAAAAAGCTTTAGGTTATTTTTCTTCAAACAAAAACCAGGTTTGGTGCCACAGATGCACTTTAATAATCTGGTAACATTTACACTCACACCAGCACCTGTCATTCATTTTTTTTTAACTTATGTATTTTTGTATTATGTTTGCATTTTTCTGTATTTTAAACAGAGTTCCCATGAAAAAGTCTGAGTGCTCTCAATGAGCTCTCCCTGTAAATAAAAATAAAACATTAAATAAAATACTTCAGATCGTTTATATATATTGCATCTATGAAGTGTACTGTATATATGGTATATATTTATGATAGATATATTTTTTTATATTAATACTTGATAGATGTTTTTTTATATTAATACTTGATTTATATTTATAGTTTATTTTTTAGTATTTCCATTATTATTATTACATTATTGGTTTTATATTATAGGGTTCAGGCAGTGTACAACTCTAAACATTCTACTGAATCGCTTTAGGATTTTGTTGTGTGATGCTGCAGTGTGTGTCAATTTGTAAGTACCTTTTCAACAACAGAGCCATCAGTGAATATGACATTGGATCCACAGATTTCTTTGACATTTGGTTTAATAATGACAGAGCCAGACAGGATCTTCAGGGGCAGGTCATCATTTATCACAGGAATCTGACTGAACAGCCTGATATGGGAACAATAAGTAAATAAAATTGTTCAAGATGAAATGCATTTTTTGATAATAATAAAAGTAACTCTTAAATATTTTTCAATATTAAGGGATCTTAGGTGCATATTTTTATATTACAATTGGTTGATTAAAATTGTATTACATATAAAACAGCCAACTAATTATCGGTAATGTATGATAATAGTTGACTATTAAAACTCATGAATTGCAGCTCTAATAGCATTATATAATAGAAATATTCAGTCCACTTACCGATGCTTGGGTTTCAGAGCGTACATGGTGTGGTCATACATGGCATTGAGTTTGCCTTCTCCAATCCAGTTCAAGACACTCATTGGCAAAAGCTGGAAGAGAATGTGGACAAATCGAGTGTTGTATTTCATATCGACCGGGAGTCCGTTGTCTGACACCTGCCGAATGACCCATGCCCCTCGCCGAGTGCTCATGTACACCTGAGGAGAGCAAGAGAACGGGCTGATAATTTCCCTGTAAAATGAATTGCTTTGATTGAGGATACACGACCTCACCTGCTCCGCAAATCTGCTGGACTCCACTGCAATGTCTCCTCCAGAATTCCCGATGCCAATCACCACCACTCTCTTTCCCTCCATGCCTTCAGGGCCTTTGTAGTCCCAGCTGTGGAAGTACTTTCCCTCAAATGTCTCAATTCTGTTTAGAAAGAGCAGAGTAACCATTTTGTATTAATTATATTAATGCAGTGTTTACCAAAACACTTGGAGAGACTATGGTGTAAAAATATATTTACATTTTGGGGGTAAAAATATCATTCAAAAAGTATGAGTTGAGTTTCACAAATAATCAATCTGTATAATTTAATTGTGACACATTGCAATTCTATATGCAGCCACTGTAAGCAATACCTGGAAAGTCTTTTAGCGGGAGATTGGGATATGTGTAGTGACCAGAGCAACAAATTACTGCATCAAAAACATGTTTCTCCTCTTGGCCATCTTTGGTCTCGGTGACAACTTCCCATTGCCCAGTTCTGCTGAAGTCAGATCTCTGTTTTACACTTTTCACAGAGGTCTGTGATATATAAAAAAATCATCATTATACAATTATACAACACCAATGGCTTTTTAAAATTTATTACAAAAATCTAAATGTAAATGTAAAACTCACCTGGAATCTAACATGTTGTAGTAATTTAAAATGTTCAGCGTACATCCTGAAATAATGTAGGATCTTTGAGTGGTGCATGTAGTTTGGGTAGTCAGCAGGAATCGGGAAGTCACTGAAGCACATCATTTCTTTGGAGATATTTATGGTAAGAGAGCGGTAGATACTGGCCCTGTTGGGCTCTGAAACCTCCTGTAAACAAAATGTTAAATTAATTTTTTTTTCAATGCACATTGGAGAAGACCGTGTAACACAATAGTAACCCAGGTTATAAAAATGTGCTTAAACTGTGATAAAATGTAATTTCCTGTCATTTTCTGTCCGTGGACGTGCCATCTAATCACGTGACACATGCGCACATTACGTTACGCACACAGCCAGGGTTCAGACCATGGTCCTGTCCCAATTCACCAGATGCACCGTTCGAAGTGCTATTCGACCGGTGCATTTTAGGCGTTTAAACTTAGCCTGTACCTTTTACGCTTGTAGAAATCTCTGTTCTCACTGCATTAAAAGTATTAAAAGTCCGCTGGCATCTTGTGCTTGTACTTGGAATTGTGTTTGCAACTTGCTTTTGTTTTCCATGACATATTTATGCCGAGCACCTTAAGCAATAGGGGTATTACTTTCAATAATGCTATTTGCACTGATGTAAACATTATTAACTGTAAATTATTTAAATGTATATACACTGACTGAATGACTAACTAATACTAGCTAGATTAATTACTGAGATGTTTACTTATGGTTGGTGCTGTCTGTCAGAACACTGGCCAGGTGCACAGTACAAAACCACTGGCTCTTTGGATGGCCAGCTAGAACCAGCCCAGAACCTCAAGAACCTGAACTCTATCACTGTCAATGCTCACCCTTCTACGGTCCGGTAGGAGGCTCGTTACAGCCAGTCACTCCCCACATTTTTCCTCCCTGATCACTACTCCCATTCACACACCCGTTTCATCCGCTTATGGACAACTCAAGAACTCTCAGGTTAAACTTTTGGATACTTGCAGTTCACAGCAAGTTAGTGGTTGCTGCTGTTGCAGTATTTGGTGGGCAAAACTGCACTGGACTGTTGGGAATAATATCATTATTGTTGTTGATTTTGTGAACTGTCTATTCGTGAATAACACATTGTATAACTTCTAATCAAAGTACTTTACCATCAAACTTAATAGTTATTTGCAGATATTGCAACTATTTGGGTTTATATGTTGTATGTCTTCACTTTCGCATTGTAAATATAAGGCACAAGACACAACACAAAATTCTGTCTCTGTCTGTATTATTACTGTTACCTCAGAGAGCCGGCACCTTGTCTTCTGACCCATTTTGGCCTGCAATCTACGCATATGCTACAACACTCTCCACTTGCCTTGAACTTCCAGAGTCCACCCATGTCGTCACTGCTCTCGAAGCAGGTTGGCTCCAAGCCCTCATCAAGACACTCCTTCACACTAGCCAGTCCAGAGGGACCAGCCCCGATCACTGCCACACGCTGCACCATCCTGAACCTATAATAATAATAATAATAATGGTGATGCATTAGTGTTATATAGTGCTTTTCCAGAATACTCAAGAATTGCTTTACAGTTTTGTGCATCATTCATTCACCCTATACTTGGTGGTGGTTAGTCTCTGTGGTAGCCACAGCTGCCCGGGCTCAGACTGCTGGAATTGTGGCTGCCAATCTGTGCCATTAGCCCCTCGGAGCACCACCATCACTCATGCACACACCACTTTCATACTAGGCAATGTGGGTGAAATGTCTTGCCTAAAGACACACAACTCCTTCCGCTTAACCCTTGTCCTAACCCTTCCTCTACCCCTTTAAAATGAGGGTCAAGAGGAAGGGCTGAAAACACAGCACTAGGAAATTGGACAGCAATCTCTTGTCTCTGCTTATTTTTCAGTTATGACAAGCGAGTGTGTGCGTGTGCTTGTGTGGTGGCACGTGTCATTTACCTTCGCATTAGTAAATCATGATATCAGTTTAAAATGTAGCGGCCGCTGCACTGTTAGAAAATACCTCACAATAATAAAATAAGATGATCTGGCCAGGCATAGAAGGACAACAGCCCTCTACTGGTATCAAAGTGGTAGCCATGTGTTTGAGGATTAAAACCCTGAGCAGCTGGGCTCAAATTAAACCTGCCCAAATACCGAATCTTTGAACTGTAATATACCACTTTAAAAAGGTTTATTTTGTTAAAGTTATTTAGTAACTACAAGTGGGGAAAAAATCACCTCGAACCATTTATATTTGCCTATTGATATTCAAAGAGAAATATTAATTCCTTACTTAATAAAATTCAATCTAAACAGAAATAAAAGGCTGCGACAACGACACCTTGACTGCTCTTCTATTAAATAATAAATAATTTAAAATAACGTACGGGAGGAATCCTTTTCATTTTAATCCAACGCTTATGTAACGTACGCGCAAAGACAGCGGTGGAAGTTCGGTCTGCGGTGTAGGGCTGTCCCATTTCGACAAGATGGCGACTACGCTGAGAACTACCATTCTCGGCCGGAAGTTTCGAACCATACTTTGCGACGCCGCACTTCGACAGTACATCGAACTGTGCATTTGGCGAATTCCCTTCTCCTCTCGTGAACAGGCAAAATGATGGGAAACGGCTAAGGCAAAGGGCTAAAGGCTGTTTTATAGTCCACGTCCTGACGCAGACCCGAACACGCTTCTGCGGAGTAAACAGGGTCCAGGTGCGTCATCCAAAACATTAAATTTGCATTCATGATTTGTTATTTATTTACTGTGACTATGAACAATTATATTAGGCTCACATGCAGACATTTCTGTGCCAAACGTTTGTTGTTCCGAGTTGTTTTTAATCAGTCCATATATTTGGATAAACCAAAACCTAATATGATTGTTTATTGTCACAGCTAATAACTTTTTTTTTTGTTAATGCAAATTAAATAGGTTTAAGGTTTAGATTTCCACGATACACCTGAACCCTGATTAGCTCTGCAGAAGCTCTTATGGTTCATGTCTGAATCAGGATGTCAGCTCTCAGCTGGGGGGCTTAGCAGGACTATAAACCAGCCTTAAAAGGTAGAACTGGGATTGGGCCTTAGTATAGCTCCTGGAAACAATTCAGAAAAATGGCAATGAGAGTATTTCTGGTTAAGTAAATGGACACACTGTAGCCCTTTTGTTTGCAGAGAATAACTATTATGAGTATTGCATCCCTCTATAGAATTAAATAGCAAATCTGTGTCTTACCTTGTTGTTTGAACTTCTGCACAGGTCCAGCCCTTTCTGTGCAGACTGGTTTATATATTTGCAAGGTATAAAACCTAATATAGACCAAAGGGGTGCAGGAAAGTAACTACTCCATCTTTAAGCTCCACCCTGTGTGGCCCGAAGCCAGACCAGAGTGGAGGCCTTGAATAAGTCCTCAGGGCAGATGTGGGCTGTGCTTCAGTTTATATTTTACCAATGTTTGAAAGTTTCAAACAAGTTTCATCTTTAATTCAGGCAGATTGCGTAACCTTAAGAAATCTAATGTTAACTGCCAGAAGAAAAAAGCTCCAACAATACATAAATTAGCTCATGTCTTTGAACAAGCATTTGAACCCGTGTATCTGCAAACGTAAAACACTATATAGATTAAGAATCATTTGACACAAATTCACTGCAGCATCTCTGAAAGTACAAGTCACATCCGCAGAGAATGAGCCTGTGGACAATATATAAATGTAATATTGCTTACTTTCTTATAATGGTGTAAAATGTTCTGTTTTCCATGCAGTACTGGCATATATCACCCCACTCTGGGTATTATAGACCACTGATGCAATCACATTGTTCGACATCCTGATTCAATCACTTTTTTCAATTGTGCTTTAAATTTCTTGTCCATAGAATGTTAACTCTATAGAATGCTAACATTGGTGCAAGCTCACCTTCTTCAGACTCTATGAGATTGAGACTGTCTGTGAATCTGTCAGACTCTTTGAGATTGTGAGACCCGTCTGTATTACTGTAACCGACAATAAAGATCTACAGAACGGTCCCTGTGCCTTTACGCCTGTTCTTCATGCAACAGAACAGAAACCGACAAACCCTATAATTATCAAAATGAGTTGACAGCGCCATGATTGTAGTCATTCACCATTTAATGAAAAAACTGCATAAACTCATTTCAGCACAATTCTTACTGAGATGAAATAGTAAACAGTTTCCACCAAAGTTGTAATGAATACAACACAGTGCAGCCACAGTGCAATAACACAGTACATTTTACATTGACAGCAGGAAATCAAGTTTTGGTGTTAAATTATAATGCCAAAAATAGGAATGAGCAAATGTATTTATTTTAAGAACTAGGAAAAAAATAACAATTTGGTCCAGCACAGTGATTTTTTTTTGCCACTACTCCTATTTGTTCTAGTCAGATCATGCCTCAGGTTCAATGGCCAAAATTGGCATGGATACCAGGATGTTACTAGTTCGAGCTAGTACTTTCTAGATCAGTTATGGAAAAATGGTGCAAATTATACCAGTGCAATTGCAGCACTAATAAGGTTAGCTCTGTGAAAACAAACACAACAATCAAACTTGTTATTATCTAAAGCAATATGGGAAATATGATTCTACGGCAGTATGGCAGTGATAAACTATTGATATGTCATAACAATTAAAAATAAAAGGAATCCTTTTCATTTTAATCCATGTCAAAATGTTCCATTTGCGCCAACTGTTAAACCTAAATTTCTCAGTTTGGCATTGCACCAAGACATAAATCAGTAACCAATACAGATTAAACATTAAACAAGCTGTATGCAAGAGACAGTTAAGCCCATAACAATTTAATTGAAATACTTGAGACAGTGTCAAAGCCACAATAAAAAGACATAAGTTTAATTTAGGCTTATGCCCCTTTGGTGTGCAGTTTCCAGACCACACAAATTCAACAATGAAAAAGTCAAATTTGGGAATTTACAGGAATAATTTTGGGCTTAACTGTAACTTGCTCTGTTACAATGTATCTCTTAACTCAGACATCTGATCAAATATAACCACACTGACCTGAATGTGATCAAACATTAGCCAAACAGCAAAGAATAAGCAGTGAGAACGGACCTTAGTAATGACTGCTTATTCTTTGCCGTTTCCTATTTGAAAACAAAATAAAATTAATCTGTTGGAAATGTAAAAAAAACCCAAAGTGCACCAGGAGGACTATCTATATAGAGTATGCAGAGAACATATTTTATACAAGGCAGCCCTTCTCTTGTCACGTATAAAGTAAATCAGCAACTACGATTGACGTCAAATTGTTCACTTTCACTGCAGCAGTTTCAAATGTCCATTGATTAATGAGGCCGATCCACCCCATGTTCACAGAGCAGTTGAATCATGCTACATCTATACATAACATACTCTGCAAATGAAACCCATATCAATGTGTATCACAACTAAACTTATCATTCTTAATTAGCAACTATTTAAGAAGTTATTGCAGAATGTACAGTCAAAAACTCTACTTATTTAAATTAACATAATTTACTTAAGAGAGAAAAATTGATTGAATAAAGATTTTTTTAGCTGTAAGGTATTACCTACTTTCTAATATTCAGGTACTAAGTCGATGGCCCAATTCAAAATGGGGCAAAATACCTCCTTCCTTGTTCTTCCTTTTCCTTTTTCTTGACCTCTGAGAGCTAGATCATGCTAGATTCAGTTCTCAAAAATGGGTATGGTCCTGTGCATGCACTGTGAACGAAATCTTGATATTTAAAACGTGTATCAAATGATTCAATCACAACCCATATCTGTTGCAATCACATTTTCTCTGAACAGTTCAATCGTAAGATTGGCTGGCTGCAGCTTCTTATGTCAAACCCCTGCTTATAATAACTACCATCAATTTGGCTTTTTGAATAGTTCATCTAGTGACCTTGCTTAAACATTATCAGCAGTATGTGACTGATGATGGATGATTTCATTTCTGTTCATTACACATTTCAGGTAATGAAAAATGGCATCAGACTATAAGAGAATGAGCAGTTATTGCTAAACACTCGTATAAATTCACAGTTTGTACTTATAATTATACAAATATTAAAATTATAGGAATGCTGTGTATTATGGTAATTTAAAAAGTATAAAAGTGTGTGGATTGTAAAAAATATAAGATGCTGAATCCTTGAAGCACTCAATTTCTAACATTTTGCCCTGTTTAGGTTTATCCTGTGGCATTCTCTCCATAGTACTGTAGAGTATACGCTAGTATACTCATACAAAAAATATGATTTTGTTGCATGCATCAATGTTCACCATGTCCATAACAGTCGCATTAGGGGTGGGTAATATGGCAAAACTGGTTTTCTAAAAGTCTCAGTTACAATTAGTGAATGAAAACCATGATTTTGAAATTCTAGCTACCTACATTTTTCCTTTAGAGACCATTAATGTTGATGGCTTCTCCCGAGAGTTTTTGTTTCACTGTGAAATCCACCACAGGGTGAGGTGAGATCACAATTCATATTGTCATATCACTCACCCCCCAAGTCACCATGCTCTTGTTTTTCTTACTTCTTTAAACTGTTACAATCACTGCTTAATCTTCTGATTGATTATACTTTCCCTCAGAGCCAATATTAAACTACATATCCCAGCAGCCCTTGCAGTGTCTGTGGTGAGATCCACAACATTTCTATCAGGTTGTATTGGCAGTATCCCATCCAGAACCCAAACGCCACATCCGTCACATTATGTCTCCCCAGCATCACCCTGCTTAGACCAACTGTTCCCACCCAGAGCTGAACCAGGACCCTCAGAGGAGCGGCCAAAACCAGGTGGGCCAACAGGAACCGGCCACACATCGCAGCTCGAGTGGCATGGCCCGAAGGAAATGAATATCGGTCCACGGAAAATGTAGCAAACATATCCATTCGGTTATGAGAGGGGCGGCGCCGACGTACAAGAGCCTTAACAATACCCACCAAAACCAGGTCCAACAGTAAGCCTATAGAGAAACAAAAGAGTGAACAGAAGAAAAACAGGTCACAATACTGAAGTTTCTATAAAATAACATTAATCAATTTTGTTTGTGCTTTTGAAAACTAGGTCAAACGAGGAATACCAATCGGTTCAGATGTGATGGCTTTAATAATTTGTTGATGCTTATGTCAGTCCAATTGTAAAAAAATAGGATTCCTCTTAAATCTGTGAGAAGTCGGTCAAATGGTTGGGCAACAAATTGTTCATGTTAAAGGGTCAGAGAGAAGCTCATACATTTATATGCAGATGACGCCGTTTTGTATGCAAGTGCTCCCTCTGCTGATCAGGCACTTCTAAAACTGCAACAAGATTTCAATGAAATCCCCTCATAAATCTTAAATTGTCATTGAATACAAGTAAAACTAAGTTAATGTTTTTTTTAAGAAAAAAAAACAAAACAATCATGTAAGTAACGTGCAAGCTACACATTTTATACACTAAATGGTACAACACTTATACATTTTTGGTTTTGGCTTGAAAAAAACTTTTCCTTTAAAAAACAAAACATAATTATGTAAAATCAAAATCATAATTTTATTACAGAAACAAATATTGTATCCCAATTAATTACAGAAGAAATCTTTTTTCCCCATACAGGATTATGGGGGTGTGGCGTACATACAGACTTCCACCTCTGCTTTGAAACTGCTGGATCCACTGTTTCTCTCGGCCCTTTGTTTTATTACAGGGGATGGATTTAAAACCCATCACTGCATTCTCTATGAAAAAGTGGGTTGGTCAACACTAATTAATTAGTGATATCGGAACATTTAATACCAGATCACAAGACTGTGTAAGGCTAAGGACCAACTGCACCAAACTTGAGACAGGAAAGAGGACTTTTGACTGTTTTGCTTACCAAAAATGGAATGCACATCAAGGAAAAGCAAAATTGGTTACCTTGGTGACACGTTCGCAATTTAATAATCTGGTAACAAACTATTATACACACCTGCACCAGTTTTTTTTTTTATTCAATTCTGTCTGTTTATAGGTTTCATTTCTTGTAACTTTACTCCAGATTGGTTTTATGTAATAGCATAATATACTGTTGTTAATTTGTTAGCTGGAATTAATACTGATCATATTTGTAGTATTGTGAATCTTGAATTGAACTTCTGTGCAAGTCCATTTTTACTCATCCAAATATGAAAATACTCATGTTAATTGACAAGAACTGTTCTAAAGTGAAATATGTGTAAGCTTAAATCCCACAAGGGGGACTGCTGGGCTGACAGACAATTTGGGAAAACGAAGCCAAGTTAGCTGTCTTTAAGTACACTCGTTTTAGCGAATGGTTTTATCCAGTGAGCTACAATAAGGGCCTTGTGATACATCACTGGTTTAACGTGACTGGAGAGCGCCCTCTACAGCACAGATTTGAAATGATCTACTTATCAATATTGATATCGGGTTGGGTGAGTACAAGTCTAGCCAGAAAACATATATGCAAAGGAGTAAAATGTGGTGGTCTGCACAGATGCCTTACCCATAAAGAGGTTGAGCATCACTTCTTGTCCTGCAGGACTGTCACTCTTGTACATGCAGTAAGCGGTCCCGGCCAGCCATAAGAGAGGTTGAGCATCACTTCTTGTCCTGCAGGACTGTCACTCTTGTACATGCAGTAAGCGGTCCCGGCCAGCCACGGGATGCCATGTCCGGATATCTCTATCAATTTCATCAAAGGCCGAACGCTGCCCCACGACGAGTCCTCACAGGCGCAAACCCCGAGCCGCTTGGACATCCACAGGTCGATGGCTAAAAGCGAGCTGAGCGCTACCCGGATGAATGACGGGTTGACCCGTATACCGTCCTCCTCAGGGCCCTGACCGCTGGCGGAGCCCGTGGAGGAGCTGGATCCCCGGCGCCGCGTGGGGCTCTCTGAAGCCCGCAGCCGGGCAGTGGTGGGGTCCGAGCCCTGGCGCTGGAGAAGAGACTTGTTCAGAGATGCGAACTCGAAGCGGTCATTGGAGCTGCCGACAGCCTGGCTACCTCCACTGCGACCTGGGTTTTTAGTTTTGGGAGACGGCATGTTTAAGTTCCAATGACACTAAAGTCAGTCACTTGAAATTACGATGGTTTTCTATTGACTAACTCTATGATACTATGCAGACTGCTGTTTCTTTAGTTAACTCCTGAACGTTTCACAATCCGTATCACGTCTGGATGTGCCGTAGTAAATCGCCATCTTTATTATTCTAGTCGCAAAGGAGCACGGGACATTGAGTTTTATTGTCATTAACAAGATAATTAGGTATTGCATTTGTATTCTTTTTAATAGGCATACATTGCGAACAGTGTTTGTTTTGTTTAACCGAAATAACTGAATTTAAAAAACAAAACAAAACAAAAAAAAAAAAAACATTATACAAAATATTCTTTTCTGATTGGTCGTTGTATCACTACGCCTCTGACTTAGTCCCGCCTCTTTCCGGGTTCCATTCATGTGGTGATCTTCTGTCAAGCTTTTGTGAAGCCGTGTGAAGCTGGTTTTACAAGCATCAGACCAGTGGATCCAACATGCCTGGTGGGATTCTGCTCGGAGATGTGTTTCCTAACTTTGAGGCCGACACCACCATCGGCAGAATCAAGTTCCATGACTTTCTCGGTGACTCGTAAGTAGCTCATTGAAATATTTCCCAACTTAATGTCTGTTATCCAATTCTTTTGGATTTGGCAAAACATATAAACTATCATATTTGCATTAATCAATAAAATAAACGGGTGTATAGTTTATAAGTTGCGTGATTTAGTGCTACATTCTCAACGTGATCAATTGCCATCTGCTGTTTTCACGCAATTAGGCCACCAGGTTACAAAAGCATGACTATGAATTTATTGGACTTTTATAGTAGACTATAAACAAAACGTGCACATTCACATTGTGATACTAGTTAAAAATACATAAAATAAAAACAAAAAACAAAAAAAAACAACTTAAAAGTCAGTTACACAATTGCACAACGAGGTCTACTTTAAAAAAAATCCCCCAGAGTACACAATACTGTTGCACACTCAACATTGCATTGCTGGTTTAAATGATATTCTGTTTTTAAATATTCAGGAGTTGTTGTTCAAAATAGTGACTTATTCATGTTACATCACTGGCCAATAAACTACCACCGTGTCTCATATGTTGGGTATTGGTCACCCCTGAATGGACCCTAGCCAACTATTGCATAACCTTCTTCAATCAGATGTGAATAAAAGGTGAATTGTGTCTGCTAAATGGATCACTTTGTTTTTTTATAGGCTTTTTACAGGCAATTTTAACTTGATGCAAAGTGTGTAAAAATGAATAATCCTGTTAGCCACACTCCAAAACTTTATGGTTGCTGTCTAATCTACACCTCAAGTGAGTCACATGACTACTTTGTTACTGGGATTATAGACTTTTCTCTTCGAATATCACTTATTCATATAGACACTTGGCAAAGACAAACAACGTTTCTTAAACGTAACCAAAAAAAATGACAAGAGACTGAATCTTTAGAGTCGGTGTATAAACAAGCCTATGAGGCATAAAAGCTTCTAATGCACACTGCAACACTGTAACTGTCTGTGTGTATAGAAGGGCGTGGTAGTTTTAATGCATATATACTTTTTGTGTTTCAACCCATTGTCCCTTGTCTGCATTTTATCAAATGTTTGTGGGTTGTTCTTTCCCCTGCCATGGACTGCCGATGTAAAATAGCCCAATGCATCAAATGGCAACATTTATGTTCTAATTGTACACGGCCCCTTTTTAAATAAACAAAATACTACTACTACTACTACTACTACTACTACTGATAATAAAAATAATTGAGGCAACATATGTGTAATTAATCAACAAGCATTTCTCCCAGGAAATAAGTTTAACATAAGCTGCAATTAAGCAGACATTTCCTGAAAAGTTTATAATAATGTATAACAATATTACGTGTTTAGGTGGGGCATCCTGTTCTCCCACCCGAAAGACTTCACCCCTGTGTGCACCACGGAGCTGGCCTGTGCTGCCAAAGTCTCTGATGAGTTTAAGAAACGTGGAGTCAAGATGATCGCCCTCTCTCTGGACTCTGTGGAGGACCATCACAAGTGGAGCAAGGTTTGGAGAGAAAATACTTTATTTTAAATCCCTATAGGCTTGTACATGATCCTTACATAACCTAACATGTGAACTCCAGATCACAAAAGAGCGAGAGAGAAGCTAGGTCAAATATTCACCAGAGACATGTTCTTTGTCTGCTCTCTGCTAGTTCACAGTTTTATGGATAGAACTTTTTGTCCTAAAGTAAAATGATTGGTCAGGCTGCTCGTACACTCCCACAGTCAAAGATAACGTATTGGGCTTCACATTCAACAGCTGCACTCCCTGTAACCTCACTGTTAGATAATATAGAGACCCCACTGTTCTCAAAAACATCAGAAAACTCAGTATAAAAATGATTCTTCAAAGACTCCAGTCCCCAGGGTCACTTCAAGTCCTCTTATCAAACAATGTTTATTACTGTATTACTGGTTTAGTTCTGGTTGTACTTTGTACTAGTTTAATTCAGCTCTTTTGTTGTGATTCAGTTGTATTGTTATGTCAGTCCAATTTTTATATTTATACTGGATTCATTGCAATTTGGACTTGATTCTTCAAAGCCTTATATTTTCTATTGTTGCTTACAATGTAGCCATGTGTTATGTTACGGTAATAACCTATCCTTAAAGGTGAAAGGAGAAGAAAAACAAATGTGACTGTGTATTTACCAGTCTTGTAATTTTTCAAAGGATGTGATGGCCTTTGGCAATGCAGCAGGGAGCCCTCTGCCTTACCCAATCATCGCTGATGAGAAGAGAGAGCTGTCTGTGCAGCTGGGCATGTTGGATCCAGACGAGATGGACAAGGATGGCATGCCGCTGACTGCCCGCTGTGTAAGCTAATGATATTTTACTACCAAACCTTTGAAAATGTTCTTACTATGAGCAGAAGGTCTAAAAAAATGCCTTAACCATGATCATACCTTTATGAAACTGATATCAATTTAATTGTTATTGGATGTTATGTCAAGAAACAACCCAAATAGTATTAAACTGGAGGAAATATCCATAAATACAGCCTTAACACAGTTCCTTCTAGGTTTTTGTCATTGGTCCTGATAAGAAGCTGAAGCTGTCCATCCTGTACCCGGCCACCACAGGGAGGAACTTTGACGAGATCCTCAGAGTAATCGACTCCCTGCAGCTCACAGCACAGAAGAAGGTCGCCACACCTGTTGACTGGAAGGTACAGTTAAATATTTAGACAATAGTTCAGATAATATGGACAAGTTATTTATTTTATTGTTAATGACAGCATTTTTTTTTTTTTTTAAGTTCATACGGCACACATAGTGGAATATGGTGATAACAGTAATTTCAGTAATTCACACATAAATTCATTATAGAAATTCCAATATGTTTTTTCCAGTAAGTTTTCCTTTAAACAGATTGGTGTTTAAAAAATGTCTTTGATATTTATTTGGTAGTTGACTGAAAGGTTTTAAGAAGTCTCTTGCATGTTGTCTCACTCTTGAGTGAGAGTGAAAGTCTTCTTAAAACCAGTCAAGTACCTCTCCTCCGAAGCACCTGTCATCCAGACAGGTGTGCAGAGTCTACATAGAAACAATCTTTATTTGGCAGACCAAATGCACCTCTTTTCATTCAACCTCTGTTATAGAAAGTATGTTTTATTTCCATTTAGTATGTCTCTGAGGGGGAAAAACAAACATTTGGTGTTTCATAAAATCAAATGTTTCCTATTAATCAGTTTGATGATATAAATGATTTAACAGGGGTTATTATGGGTTTGAATCTGAATCTACCATAGGATAAAAATCTCCTGACAAATGACAAGCATCCTATAAAATAATCTATGTGAGATACACATGCAGGTAGCAGCCAAAAGAGTCAAGAATAACCTTCTGTATGCTTATGTTTACATATTACTTTTGAAAAATAAAAAAAGCCCTGCCAGAATATTGTATAATCGTTGTGACCCATAACCTAACATAGGCCTTTGCATTTCAGCCTGGCAATAAAGTTATGGTCATTCCCACTCTCTCTGACGCTGAGGCAGCAGCCCTCTTCCCCAATGGTGTGACCACAACGGAGCTACCCTCTGGGAAGAAATATCTGCGATACACACAGATCTGAAATAAAGAAACTCCATCAAGAACTTTGCTATTCACTCTGTTTTATGTGGAGAAAGTCAAACTAAATTATTATCTTAATGGGATTTTTGCAAAGATCATCATTATTCAGTGCCTTTGGCTTCCCAAATAAAGTTGGTATCACTTGAGTTTTAATTCTGAAACTTTGATTTTCTTAAATTTTTTTTTATTTTTAATTTTTTTTTATTTTGAGTCTAAGATTTATAAAGTCCCGTCTGAAAGCTTGTAACTACTTAATTTCACCACTAGATGGGCTTGTAATGCTGTTTATGCAGACAATTATTTCTCTATTGGTTCTGTAAGACCACTTTTTTACCACTAGAGAGCGCAACGTTCATACAATTCACAATTCAACACACTTTAGTTCAGTGACTTTAGTGACGTCTAGGTTGACAGGAAGGACGCGCATGCCTCTTCTGTCCTTAGTCTCTGAAAGTGATAGGTTGTAATAATCTTTAATGATATAAAACTAAATAAACATGTAAAACCATCAAGTTCTTAAATAGATTAAAATGAGCAAATATTACATCAAACTCCAAGGATATGTTTTAACTATGCGGTATTCATATAGTAATAATCATGATGACAATAATAAAGTGTATGAATACCCCCATAAACTACTTACTAAACACAACCAAATAATTCTTCAGATGTGTCACGTTTAGCCTAAAATATTGTGAATCTATGATTATTGGGTGAAAAATGGTTTAAAAAGCATCCTTGGGTCTCAATAAGCAGGTTGCCTCACTTATGGACCAGGCAGAAGAGTAGGATTGCTCTTGGTGTTATTCAAGCCTCAGAGCTGCATGTCTGAGCACAGTATTAGTTACACTGAGTGCTGATCTCTCACTGTGGCCTTGTATTCACACAAGAATGCTGAGGTCAAACACAAGAGATGGGAATCCCTTGGGGTATGTGTAGCCCCAGTATGTATGAACTCAGCCATAACTTTTAAGCATTTAAAAATACACAGTTGTTTTTTTTTTGTTGTTGTTTTTTTATGGTGTTTTTTTTTTTTAAAGTTAATTACTATTAATATTAGTATTACTGTTATTCCATCACACCGTTTATTGCTTATTAAGTATTTTAATTACTATGAAAATACTTAAGTTTCTCACACACACACGCACGCACATGCACACACGCATACACACGCACACATATATATACATGTATAATTATATCATATATAATAAACAACAAACAAATAAACTTTAGTGAAAGCAGTGTGAACTGCTTGAACCTGTCACCCTTGTTCTGAAAAAGCCCATACTGCTACTACTACATGTTTATATATTTTACTTCTTTATTAAATTTGTCCATGTAAAGTGCAATCCTTGTTCTTGGAGACAGTACCTTCTTTCTTGATCCAAACAAGCTGAACTCTGGCTTCTCTTCAAATGTGAGATGAAAATTATGTATTCAGTTGGTTGCTCTTTGCCCCCTCCCTCTCTGTCTGTCTCTCTCTCAGTAAATGCTTTTTCTCACCCCATTTTTCTCTCTCCCTCTTATTCTCTCTCACCCTTCTCTTATGGCTTTTTGTCCTCAGGAGTCATCCAAAATAATACGATGTAGACAGAGAATACTGATCAAATGCATTTCTCAGATTCCACACCACAATGGGCTGTGCCACAGCTAGCATGAGACGCGCTTTGGGTGTCAGGCTCTGGCTTAATTGTGCTGTACCAACCCTCCCCTCCCGCTCATCTGTCACCCATGGGTGCGTGGTGATCTGGCCCGAACTGTCACCCTTGCCTCGCCAACTCTTCAGCTAGTAATACAACACGGGGCCAGGCCAGGTCTCACAGGGAACAACACACAGCATTATAACAGCAGCTGTGTAAAAGGTCAACAAAGAAAGCAGCAATGAGCCTATGCACCAAATAAATGAATATATATTTTTAATCAATTTACAATTTTAAGTACTAGGTATGTGTCACATTTATTCAATTTGTTTTATACAACTGTAAGTATAAAGCACTTTAAAAATTGCTTTCTCAACCTCACAGTTCCAGTGTATAGAGATATTTTTGACATGAATTAATATGAATGGTATTATTATTATTTTTTTTTATCACAAGATAGGTAAAACCATCAGTCAATGTTTAAAAGCCATTGACTTTACAAAACAGTATACAATTCCAGTCGTTTCTTGTACTAGCTTCACTATCTTATCAATGAAAGTGCGCCTCACCACATCCTCTGCAAACAAAATAAACAGAAGTGTCTTTATACCAACTATATCTGCATCCCAGGACATCCCAGGACAAGAGCAACTGTTTGTTCTATTATGTAACAAGATTCTTCTCCCTAAGTACTTATTTAGATTAAAAAAAATAACATTTCAGTGTATTTTGTAACACTTACTTTCAATAGTGTAGAAATGATGGACATTAAGTTTTTCTATTGTACTTGTATTTACTTGCAGTAAAAGTAATAGCCATTGTAGTAGTGTGTTATTTATTCTCAAGCAGACCGTCTGTGTCAATATTTTTGTACTTTTATGACTATTACTGACCATTTTCCTTTTTGTATGTACTCTCAGTGGACATTATTCCCATAGTGTGTGCCAGGCATTGACTTCATCACCTGCAGCTGCCCATGACCCACAGGTTAACAAGCCAGAGATCTGCACAGCCACAGCACACATCCACATGCACACACAGTCCCACATGGAGCCAGTTTGATGCTTTCCAGACGTCTCCGTCCTCTCTCTCTCTCCCCTCGTCTCTCCTCTCTCTCTCCCCTACACTGCCTGGCACTTTCCCCACACATCCAACACAACTGCACCTCCCCCAGCTCCAGTCCAGTCCTTATCAACGTTTCAGATTCTTGTTCCCATGCAAAGAGAGGCAGAACAGTGCATTAGTTGTTTAAACTTCACTGATGTTTACCACAAGATAAAATGTTCAAGTTACAGAGTTATGTTTGATTCGTGATAGTGGAAAAAGACGTTTAAATCGTATTGTGCCTATATGATTCCAAATAAAATGCAGATCTTTTACTTTCAGTCCCCTCCAGTGTTTATATATAAAAGATTTATATGGATTTTGTGAGATATTTTCTCTCTGAATGGATGTGTTATCTGATATTATATCAGTTTGAGAGTCACTTCTCCAAATGTATTTCAATCTGTTTCATCTGTTTCTTGGTTTACCCATTATACTGTAAAGATTGTGTAATCAGAGTTTCTCCACATGCAGTGTAACTAAATTATAAAAGCAGGTGTGGTCAAGTTATATCAGTATACCTCTAAAAAACTAGAGCTGCACAGCTAAACCACATTTTAATTGTTTAATTGTCTTGCCAGTTAATTACAAAAATATGTAATCAAAATTACGTAAAGTAAAATGATTTACTGAAGTATATAGGCACCCATTTTGCTTCCAAAACCTGAAACAAATCCACTCTTCTATATATATTTTTTTAATGATGAATTACAAAGCATTACAAAAGATAACAAGATCTTCTACTGCTTAACCTCTGAGAGACTGACTGCGGTTACATCATCATTTAAATGTCTCGTAAAGAGCAAAA